>NQII01006303.1:32980-109826 GCA_002778355.1 Clitarchus hookeri
TTCAAAACGTAAACAAACTGTCAGAAACAGTCACCTCACAAACTTGTTCAATTTTTTAAAATATGTTGTACTTATTTTAAAGCTATGCCCCCAATATATTCGTGTTCTACGTTATTAGTAGAGTCGAAATATACCACTTTCTGGAGTTTTTTTTATTATTTTCAGAAAAGCCCCTAATCTAGAAAATTACCGGTTAAGCAATGTCTTGGAATGAGTGCAAATGTAGACAAAACTAAAGGTGAAATTACTTTGACTCAGAAAAATTATATAGACCAATTATTAAAAAAATTCCATATGACACAATGTAAAATTGCATATACTCATTTAGAGGCTAAATTAAATATTATTAACAGGAAAATGGTAAAGACCAAATGCCATACCAACAGCTTATTGGAAGTCTTGTGTATTTGGCGGTTTTAACTAGGCCTGATATAGCATTTGCGATTAGTTACTTAAGGCAATTTAATAACTGCTATAATCAGGAAACATGGTTATGCTAAGCGAGTGCTGAGGTATTTAAGAAAACAGCACATTTTGGTCTCAAATATAGAAAAAACAGAAATCCGCCGTTAGAAGGGTTTGTTGATGCTGATTGGTGAAATAATGTTGTGGATAGGAAGTCATATACTGACTCGTGCTTTGTATTGGCTGGGCGTGCAATCTCATGGGAAACAAAGAAACAGAAAACCGTAGCTTTATAAAGCACGGAAGCAGAATACACGGGTGTCACAGAAGCGTGTAGGGAAGCAATATATTTGCGCAACTTGTTGTGTGAAATAACTGGAGATCTAATATCCTATAACTGTGTTTAATGACAGTCAAGGGGCACTTAAACTCTCTGTTTACTATAAGCATACTAAACACATTGATGTGCGCTATCATTTTTGTAGAGAATGTGTCAGTAATAAAATTGTAGAACTGAAATACTTGGAGACAAATGAGATGCCAGCAGAGTTTGAACACGGTTAAACATTATCACCTCATGAATATGTTGGGTATTTAATTTATTTAGATTTTATGTATAATTTAAATGTGTATACTTATTTGATATAGTGGGGGTGTTGTTATAATATCATAATAAGTAACTACTGCTGCCATCTAGTTAGTTTGTACTCTTTTGTTTCACTTTAAAGATAAGTAAGCATTCCACCAATTTTTTTCTTACCACTTCTGCCATGAATATTACAGTGGCAGAACATGCATTGAGAATTTAATTTAAATTTAATTATTTTGCTGATTTTGGTATTCTGAATTGCATCTCTTTATACACACACACAAGGTATAATCTATTTGCAGTATCATTATACTTTTTGAATTAAAACATTGAAAAATCACTCTGCGTATTATGTGTTTGATTGTTTCCAAAATATGTCATGTATCACAAGCGTTTTATACTTCTGTTAACATCCAAGTATCTTGATTTTTATTAAACTGAACTTGTACTAATATTATCTCTTCAACACACTTCTTTTCCAAACACCGATAATGATAAGTACTGTTCCACCAGTGTTGATGTCTTGTTCACATCCTGTCGTAATTTTTGCCCATCCTTTCGCATTTCGCTGAATTATTTTGCTAACCTAGCTCTTTAACCATTTGCTTTCCTTATGTAATAGCTGCATACACAATGTACAGTTTGCTGCAGTGTTCATTTCCACATTTGCTGCTAGGTTGAGACACACATTGTTAGGATATTTTATTGTAATAACGATAGTGAACAATACAGATAGTTAATATGAGCCTTGCAAATGAGCATTAACCAAATGCAGAGAAAAGAAATCATCATCCATAATGGTTGTATAAGTATTCAGCCTTTGTACAAAAACATTTTACATGAACAGACAATAACACAAAACACAACTTTTAGTAATGTTTACATTTATCTTAATAAAAATACAGAGCACTTAAGAAAACATACCAAATGCTTCTTTGGAATCTGGAATACGATCTCTGTCTGAGGAATCCACTATGTATATTAACGCATGTGACTCTGCATAGTACTGAAACACATACAAGNAATACGATCTCTGTCTGAGGAATCCACTATGTATATTAACGCATGTGACTCTGCATAGTACTGAAACACATACAAAGGACCGACTACACGTAATATCAACAGCGACAATTATTACATTCAAAAACTTCTCTACAGCTTTAAAAAAGTTCTNAAGGACCGACTACACGTAATATCAACAGCGACAATTATTACATTCAAAAACTTCTCTACAGCTTTAAAAAAGTTCTACAAATGTTATTCAAAAATTTGTTATTAACAAGAAATCCTTACTTAAATCTCTAACAGTACTCCTTATCCTCTGTATTTGTTTATAATTCTGCATTTTCCAAAAACAATAATATGTGTACTTAATACCAATTAACTATCACACAAGGATTAATCAGAATATTGTGACGTGAGGTAGGGGTTGGAGAATGGTGGGGACGTCGTAGATGCACTGTTACTCGTGCACAGTTCTGGCAGGAAACACTCACCAGAGACGTCTTGTAGATTTTTTACCGGCTACTCTGCTGTTGTGGGTCGTGGCCGAGTCACCCAGGTGGCTAGGCTGTTCCCCCGATCCTCTACGTCTCAATTGATGGATTATTTACGGTGCGATAGGCTGCTAACCGCGGGCATTCACGGTCGGCCCAATACCACCGCGGGTGCACGTTGTGAAGTGGACAGTTATGCTGGTATTAAATTAGCTAAATGCGGAGTTGTAAGGCCACTCCACATGCAAATTAAACAATGGTACATGTACAATTACACTGAAAAACACTTAAAACCCTGAAAATGGCTGGTTAGTGGGTCCAGCTCCTGAAATGCCTTCAAGAGGCGGCCTGCAATCAAAACACTTGTCTTGGAGTTAAAGTCATTTATTGACATTCTGACAAAAAAATAATTGACGATGCTTACGTCGTTAAGCGGACCCTTTGCAATAAGCCTGTCGTCGGCTAACGTGGGAAAGTGAGAATTTGCTCTCTGGATTTACATGATGAAGTTACACTCATGGGGCCTTGAGTCTACGGGAGGTGGAGAGGCACTCCTCTCAGGCAATGAAGTTGACTTAAATTAATGTTCCAGCTGATTAAGATGAAATAAAAAAAACTATTGTTCGTGATGGTAGACAAAGAAGTAGTTTAAGTACTGGAAGTCGTGAACCACGCGGCCTGCTTCGATAAATGCCAGCTTCAGACTCAATGGCTGCCGGCATCTTCCAGGCCACTTGCCGTGAAGACGCCAGAAGTCGGAAACATGTGGGCGTAAAAGAAAAGTGCAAATAGGGTTAGGCCCTTAATTATTAGATTAGATAGGTGGGAAAATGCCCTTAGCTAATTTGAGACTGAACATTGACCCTGACGAAAACTTACATGTTCTACAAGCTGCACAAGCTAATGAATTATTAATGACAACGCACTTTCGGGTTAAGTTTACGTGCACGTAGTGCAGGAAACATGTTCTTCAGCGTACTACAAAATAAACGTAAACACGTTTACACTCACTATACCTAAAGAAAATACATAAACAAAAATTGCCTCCAGTCCGGTGATGTCAGTGGGGGCTAAACTTAGGATGGCACGGGTGAAACCCATGCCCAAGTAGGAAATCATTGGCACTTCACTTTGACGTAATATGAAATTACGTTTAAAAACACAGTTCACTTGTGGTGTACACGATGGGTAAACTGGGAATGATTAGGCTCTGCTTTTGGGGGGCCACTAACACTCTTAAACACGTCCTGATCAAGGGCGCAACGAAGCCTGGTGTAGCCTTTACGTGTGCTATGCCCTGACGGCGCAGCGCAGAGTGTGAGCACACGTGCCGATCGGTTGGGATCCAAACCACGAGGCTGTCCGGTGTTGCCCACGTGGTCGGATCAGAATGGGACAGTCGGCTGACTCGCGCGGTGCTGGGCAAAGCGGGTGCTTCCCAAACACCGTCGAGATACTGTTGCTGACGGCCTCACCCGATGTTCCTGTCGTCGGCACAGTGCTCGGTCGGAGCTGCTGTTGTACAGTAGCGCAGCAAACANGACGGCCTCACCCGATGTTCCTGTCGTCGGCACAGTGCTCGGTCGGAGCTGCTGTTGTACAGTAGCGCAGCAAACGGTTGCGGGGTAAGTCATTAAAAAATCACAAATTAGTTTACAACAAACTAGAATTATTTTCCTTCTTGTTGTTATAAACACAATTCACAGACAAACTGAGGCAGTGAGTTTCAAAACTGTCATCCAAAAAATTTAAAAATAGAGATAATAATGGAGTCTAGGGTGGCAACCTTGCTCCTAGGGAACTGCAGATAATGTTAAGAAAACCACCATTATCATTTAGAAAATTGAGGATAAATACACTGGAGAGCCAAAAAAACTGGTATAGGAGTGCGTATGCAAGTAACAGAGGTATGGAACCAATCAGAGTAACACGAAGAGGTCGGCAGCGCCTATATACGACAACAGGCATCTAGCAAAGTTGCTAGCTAGATCGGTTACTACTGCTATAATGGCCGGTTATCAAGATTTAAGTGAGTTTGAACGTGGTGTTATAGTTGGCGCACGAGAGATGGGACATAGCATTTCCGAGGTAGCGATAAAATTTGGATTTTCGGGTACAAACATTTCACGAGTGTACTGTGAATATCGGGAATCCGGTAAAACATCTAATCTTCAACATCGCTATGGCCGGAAAAAGATTGTGAACGAACGGGACAAACGACGACTGACGTGCAACCCTTTCTCAAATTGGCGCAGATTTCAATGCTGGACCATCAACAAGTGCCAGCGTGCGGAACTATTCAACGGACCATCATTGATATGGGCTTTCGGAGCCGAAGGCCCTCTCGTGTACCGTTGTTGACTGCACGACACAAAGCTTTACGCCTCGCCTGGGCCCGCCAACACCGCCATTGGACTGTTGATGACTGGAAACACGTTGCCTGGTCTGACGAGTCTCGTTTCCAATTGTATCGGGCGGATGGACGTGTACGGGTATGGAGACATCCTCATGAATCCATGGACTCTACATGTCAACAGGGGACTGTTCAAGCTGGTGGAGGCTCCGTCATGGTATGGGGCATGTGCAGTTGACGTGAAATGGGACCCCTGATACATTTAGATACGATTCTGACAGGTGACAGATACGTAAGCATCCTGTCCGATCACCTGCAGCCATTCATGTCCATTGTGCATTGCGACGGACGTGGACAATTCCAGCAGGACAGTGCGACACCCCACACGTCGAGAGTTGCTACCGAGTGGCTCCAGGAACACTCTGCTGACTTTAGACACTTCCATTGGCCACCTAAATCCCCAGACATGAAGATTATTGAGCATATCTGGGATGCCTTGCAATGTGCTGTTCAGAAGAGATCTCCACCGCCTCGCACTCCTATGGATTTGTGGACTGCCCCGGAGGATTCATGGTGTGAATTGCCTCCTGCATACCTTCAGACAATAGTCGAGTCCATGCCACGTCGTCTTGCGGCACTTCTGCGTGCTCACGGGGTCCCTACTTGATATTAGGCAGGTGTACCAGTTTTTTGGATCTTCAGTGTTATGGTTGACTGCAAAACTGTCTTTATCAAGTACAGTGTTCACAGCATAGCTTCCCTTATCCATCAAAAGAAGTTTGCAGCAAAACTAGCCTTCTTTCACAGCAGCCAAGCCTAATACTTATTTTTTATTTATACATAAAAAATTTTTTGAGAGCACCAGACTCTATATTGTAACAACGCACAAAACATAGAGCAACATTAACAATAATTTAACACTTAATACATCATTTTACCTACCAAAACTTTTAAACATTTCCATTAAAAATCTTATATGATAATTATTGATATTCGTCAGATTGTAAGAACTGATTCCACATAGATTATTTTAATTGTGTTTTACATTCATTCTTCATAATTGGTCTTATTCAAACAGAGCAGAAATGACAAAGAACTGTGTTATTTTATGGCGTTCCATTAATATCCTCTGTTACAGTGAATGAGAACTTTTCTCCAAAGGGAGAAGTTTTTCTCTTTTCAGTGAAGCATGGTATGATAATTATGTTGTTGGATAGTTGGCACTAACATATTTATGTATGTTGTCAAATGCTATGGTGCAAACAACACTGTCTCAATAACTTCAAAAACAAAGTTAATTTGCAATATTATATCTAAGTTTTCAGGTTTTCAAAAAGAAAGGGTTAAAATGGAAAATGGCAATACTAACATAGAATTTGTAATGTCTGTAGTGAAAAAAGATAAATGTATCCCTAAAAATGAACCAATTCAACTGCAGTCAAATGTTTACATAATGTCAACAAACTTATAGGTGAACATTTTGGGAGAGATCTGAAGCATCTTGATCACTACAAAAATTTTTTCACGATACACGTTATTTGTTGCACATGAGTGCCCATTACAAATCCCACAAATACTTTATATTGTACCTATAGGCCTTATGTCACTTGATAAAGATATNTTGCACATGAGTGCCCATTACAAATCCCACAAATACTTTATATTGTACCTATAGTCCTTATGTCACTTGATAGATGTACTATTGCTAGTACACACATTGAGAGTTGAAATTTTAAAACACATATGCTCGTAATTACATTATCCTGTATTCGCACAACTAAAAATGTTTGCAAGGCAGCAATAATTTACATTTTTCCTGACCAGGTGAAAATTCCCTCACATTTCCCTGTCACATGAAATTCCCTTACTTTTTTCTGTTTTCCCTGTGGGTGGACACCCAGTTTAAGGTGCGTCAACAGCTGCCTTACATTTTACAGAGGGCAATGTACAGTATTTAGGTCAATGAAACAAATTCTTTCTGTAGTCGCACTCCAGGGTGGCGGTCAACCATCTTACACGCAGAACTTGGCACCAGATCCATTTGTATCTTGAGTACATGCAGTCGGCAACTCTGTGCAAGGCTGTTTTGCTGGCTCTGCATATTTCGCACCGGCAGTCTAAAGCTGTTGCTATGTGTTTTCACCAGTAATTCGTGGCCGTAAGAATGTTTAAGGAAAGTGGGAATAAAACAGTGCTTAAATGTGTCACTTCCCATGGATTTGCATGCATAACCTCATGGTCTCAAGGTTATGCATTTGCAATCTCGGCAGAGAAGGCCAACGAGATGGTTGTAGTGATGCTATCCTTGAAATCTATGAGCAAAAAAGTAAAAATTATTCTTATTTCTATATTAAACTTGGTGTTCATAATAGTGGCAAAACAAGAGCTCCATATTAACTGGACCACTGCAAGTTTTATGTGTCCAATGACCATTATTTAAACATTTTTGATACCTTACAAATTTCAATATTTGCACAATAAAAATCTTAATGACCTGTGGGGCAAAATGTAAATCATTATTGTAATCTAGATGCAAAGATGTATAATATAAAAATAAATTCACTTCTCACCAGTAGTTACTGGAAATCTTAAGTTAAAATAGATGATGCACCAAACACTTTAACACAGAAGCCATTATTTAGGTGCTGCGGCGCCAATTTCCAATTTTAGGTCTGAGCAATATCATTGCGTCCTTGCTCCCTTGTTCTATATGCCACTGGTGATGGTTACACAAAATCTTAAAAATGAATTTACAAAGACTAGAAAACCATACTTGCATATAAATCTCTCCTCTTTTTCCCATGAATTCGTTGAGGATCGCTAGAATGTTGCTTGGCCTGTTTTACTAGTCTCATAATGCTGGCCTGGCTCACACCTGTGTATTTTTTAGCTCTTTCTCTGTCGCCTTGTGAACTGGTACTAAAAGACATTTATTTCGTACTTGTCACAACTTTGAATATCTTTCCCAATGACTTATCTTTCTTTGCTATGAATAACCTTGTTGAGTCGCAGACAACTTCCTTCAGAACGAATACCACACCCCTTACTGCGCATGCATTGCCTACCCCTCTTCCTCTCTTTCCTCCTCACCCCCACGTTGAGAGCTATCAAGACGTCTGGTCCCGACAGTACAAATACATGGCCTAGGTAGTCACTTGGCCTGCCAATGTTATGCTAACACCCAAACAGTATTTATAAAGAGATTAAAATCCAAAACAACATTTTTCCTGGAGTTAGATCTATGAATGAATACACAGTTTTAAATAAATATTCACTTCTACTTCAGGATACACTACAAACACACAGTCGCTTTATGTCAAAATTGTCTTAAACCACCCGTGGATGTGACGGACAAATCAATTTTGGTCTGTATTCCTTAGTAGGTTATGTCTCATATAGACCAGCGTGCTTTTAGACATCATAAAACTTCATGATGATGCATACATCTCAAAGAACACAATTTGGAATTAATAAATTTGCCAGTCATTAAGAAGTGTCTGGGTACACCTGGCACACTCCATGTGCATGCCTATGTCTACTGTCATCTAGAATAATTAATAAGGAGATGGCTATCATCCTCCAACTTATGAGTAAGCATCCTCGCCTGCGGTGAGACATGAAGCACACCCTTCAGGTTGCCAAAAGGCAGTGTACAGCTACACTATTTACGGGTTAGCGAGAGTCTAATGAAGTTCTAATGGAGGAAAATTACTCAGAATTATAGCTGTTGGGGGCTAACTTTTACATTACTATTAAAAGTATTTTTAAACATTTTTTTTACATTTGCAACTTAATTGTAGAGCCTCCATGATAGTTTTAGGGAGCTGTACCCATACTGGCACAGTTTAGGCAAGAGTGAGGTGGCATAGTGGTAATGTATTGAAGGATTTTTTAAAAATTTTAAATATAAAAATTTTTTTATTACACATAAAACATTAATATAATAATTAAAATATTAAAATTAGCTAAGTTAGTAAAAAAAACAGTAACCTATTTAGATTATTAGCTCAAGTAGTTTCAAAGTTCCAACCCTCACAAATCTCAAAAATAAAAAAAACTTTTCTAATCACCTAATTACGTTCCACAAACATGTATTACAGCGGGGGAAAAAATGTCAGCGAATTAACAATTATTGCCAACAGACTTCTCCAAGTTACAAGAATAGGGCAATTGTAATGAACCCCTGAAATCTCACCTCTGATATGGTACACTTTAATCATATTGACAATTTAAATTTGACAGGGCCAATTTTTATGTTAACGTGATCAAAATATCACGTACTTTCCCTAGCAATAAAAATTAAAGAAAATTTTTATAGTTTGTATTACTTATTATATTATAATGACGTAATTATTTCAACTAGGAGCTCATCTGGAGGAAAACTTTATTCCAATCAATTTAGCTATATTTCACTTCTACTAGCCCTTGTGACTTGCAAATACGTGGGCGCGTTTGAAAGGTTTCGTGGTTATTGTAAAAAATAAAACTTGTGATCTTGAGTGACATACGTAATTGTTTACATAAACTGCCATGAAGCTGGTTGAATTTGTTTCCTTTTGATGTATGCATGCTTACTGCAATGGAATTGTGTGTTTCTGAGATACAGCATTGCATATTTTGCACTTAAAACATTACGGACGTACCGGTAATGACACACTGTTGTTTACACAAGCCACTATTTTAGTACCCTTGACCCTACCATAACATTTATAAAGTGCAGTGAAAAATAGTGAAACAGTATGTCGCATTAGCATTTTCCGTTAGCAAGGAAAATTTCAGCTCGGGTAGCTTCCGGATAAAAGGTAATGCAGTAGACCTATACGACAAGAAGAGTTTTGTTGCATTTGCAATCAGCATTTTCCTGGTATTACCATTTGAATGATTGGGATTTACGAATGGAGAGTGAATGCAGGTGTATCGAGGGATTCGAGCTGACGACGGTGTTACCTGAACGCTTATCCAATTTGCATAATATCAGGTACCTGGCAAAATTCATGTTTTGGCATTACTTTCTCAACAAAGAAATGAGTATGCACCACTTCTTCCCGCCACTAAGTAGCTGTATATGCAACCAACAAACGTGAGTACTGACGCGTGATGCGTACTAGGCATATCTTTTTTTTCAACTCCAACTTATTACATGTGGCGAGATGGTACCCGACCGGAGCATCGAACTCGGGGTCTGCTTGCCCCCAGAGCCGACAGGCAACCAAGGAAACGGTGGACAAGCCTCGACTAACCTTTTATGCGAGACGCGTAGGTGAAGCCAGGCATGTCAGTTGCCCCTAAGCGAGCGCCAAATACCACCTGAACACTGGTAACCTACCCCACTTCATTCCTTCTCCGAGAGAGCGCAGCAAGGACTGCGCCAGCCACAAAGGGAGGAGCAACCCCCCCGAAGATGCCAGACGGCCGAAGGAAACTGAAGGATGCGCCGGACAGTCGTATATAAGGCCAGATGCGCCCCCGGAATGCCAGTTGTTTAATACGCTCAGCAGCTCGCTTTATCACAGTTCGTGATAAAGTTCTCTGCTATCACCTTCCTCATGAAGAACCAACAGCCTCTAGAAGTCATCCAGATACAGCGACAGCTTCAGGACAACCTAGTAAACAGTTTGGGTCCAAGTTGTTCTCACGGCTACCTAATTCGTTTACTCTAGTTTCTTTTGCCAAAAGGTCCCCTTCACCTGTTGCTTAAGAATTACGAGAGTGCAGGAGATAGTACGGATCACCGCGTTTATTCTACTTTGAATAAACATGTTCGAGTCTATCCACTGCATTCTTATTCTAGGGTGAAACACTGATCTATCTGCGACCTGGTAAGTGCCATCCCTCAAGGGCGCGGCACGTGACCGCTCCTTTTAAACCAATTTCCGTTACCGGTGTAGGAATGTGGATTTCCCTTCACCGGACAGTACATACGTCGGAAAACACCACATATTCGCCGGCCACCCATGCTGTGGACCAAACGCGTCAAGGTGCTTGGTGCAAATGTATGGTAGAGCTCGCTACTAGGTACACTTTGCAAGGAAGCGAGTAGACCACCCGAGTCAGCTAACCCACTCCGTCCATCACGCGAGATTCGCCGGTTGGAGTGACAGGACACACACTACGTGACCTGATCGCCACTGGGCACACCTTGGTTAGGGAAACCGTCGCCTGTCCCTGGGTCATTCCATGTCAATTCATTCAGAAAATTGTGACAAAGTCACCCAATATCAGGGATGTTAATAAAACTGTGCTGAATTATGCTACAAGAATATCTACAGACATTTGTAAAATTTCACTAGCGTTTCACTATTGGTTGCAGAGTAACGGCTATTAGAAGTTGTAGGCTTAGGTATGAAATCGGCAACATGTGAAAATGCAAAACATCTCGTATTTAGAATATTATTGCAGATTATGATTTCATTGTTTAAAATTAAATAGGATAACACTTTTCTTCTGATGTGGTTGTGTAGTAAAAAGGTTGAGAAAATAGTTGACAGCAGTTGGTAGGATTGCCAAATGATCTGTGATGTTTGTTTACAAGCCGTGACAGTTATTGACAGGCATCATGTGACAATTATGTCAACAACTCTGTAAGTATATATTTATGATAATTATTTATCATTGTTCATTGGTTGTTTGTTTTCATCATTGTTCATTGTTATTGTTCATAGTGTATTGATAAATGTTCATTTCAATCGTGAAATCCACAACCTCTTAAGCGAGTTGAGGTTATAGTCAGTTTGTTTGTTGACATCCAGATGAAAATGGAAAGTAGCAGCAAGTGTATTCTGGGATATTTTCTTGGGGAAGACTGCACTGGTGGTTTGAAGGCATTGAATGCAATGATGCAAGAAGAAAGAAGAACAGGAACTTATAGTTTGGCATAGTCATCTCCAGCCCCCTCCTCTAGATGGTGAGTTTATTTATTCCAAACACACAGACAAATATCTGTGCCGGTTCATACTCTGTGAAATATTGCTGTGACCCTTTAAACATACATAAGCATCCCATTAAATCAGGCTTGCATGTAATAACACTGGAAGAAGCATAGGAGGTGAGTAGCAATGGGATGGTTGTAACTCCTGAGGAGATCTGCCCAACATGTAGGAAACACATTCGTGAAGTTCGTAGCACAAACACCATTCAAGACAATTCTTCAACTTCATCTGATTGCGAAGATAAGAAGTCTACGGATTTGGTACCAGAATCACCAGATAGATTAAACACCACTTCAGTTAATTTAGGCATATCACCTGTAAATTTGCATTCACTTCCTAGGCACAGCCGGACTGTCGCAGCTAAGCGAAAGTTTGAATTAGCAGCAGAGGCACTGAAAACCAAACTTAGTAAAGTATATGACACTGAAGTAGCATCTGAACCAGAACACAATAAATCAAAAGAAAACCTGCAAGAGAAAGCAACGTATTTTGACGAGTTAATGGAGCACATTAAGAATAAGATTAAAGAGGTTCAACATTCATGAACAAATCCAACTACTTACTCTGGTACCATTGTCTAGGCCTAGAAAGTGAGTGAAGAGTTCGGAGTTTCCGAGTACACGGTACGCCAGGCACGTGCGTTAGCGACTGAGAAAGGTATTTTAGCAATGCGAGAACCCAGGAAAGGGAAGAAGTTATCAGAAGAAACAACCCAGAAAGTAACAGAATTTTACTTCAATGATGAAAAATCGAGAGTAATGCTAGGACAGAAGGACAAAGTAAGCATAAGTAAAAATGTATACAAACAAAAAAGATTGGTTTTAAGCAATCTGTCAGAGCTCTATTCTTCATTCAAGATAACTTTCCCTGAAAACAAGATAGGTTTCTCAAAATGTGGAATCCTCAGACCTAAGGAGTGTGTGCTTGCGGGGTCATCAGATAGTGTGTGTACCACACACTATCTGTGTTTGCACAATCTTACTAAACTAAGAAAGTGTGATGTAAACAGCAGAGCTCGCAGTCTTTGTGACAAGTGCCTTAGCAACCTCGTACTCAAAGAACATATCCAGAAACAATTTCCAGGCGACATTGATCCTGATGAACCAATCCAATTTCAACAATGGGTAGCAACGGATAGAGTGGATATGATTACTGAAGTACGAACCGTCGCTGAATTTTCTGATTTACTAATATAGAAAATGGAGAAACTCATTCCACATTCCCATACAGCGAAATCACAATCATGTTTCTTGAAAATGTTGAGAAAGGACTTGAATGCTGAAACAGTTGTGATGATATTTGATTTTAGTGAAAACTATAGTTTTGTAATTCAAGATGAGGTTCAGGAGTATCNAGTGAAAACTATAGTTTTGTAATTCAAGATGAGGTTCAGGAGTATCACTGCAACACAGGCAACTGCAGTGGAATATTACAAGAAAGATGATCAACTTCATTCACATGCATGATTTCTGATGAAATGGAACTTGATGATGTGTTCATGTACCAAACACAAAATATGATCATAAATTTGTTGCAATTTGTGCTTTCCCTTTTGCAAATTAAAGCTGTAGAATACTTCTCGGATGGTTGAGCTGCTCCGTACAAGAACCATAAGAATGTCACTGACCTATGTTATCATGAAGCTGATTTTGCTACTAGCCATTGTGATGGGATTGGGAGAACTNCCATAAGAATGTCACTGACCTATGTTATCATGAAGCTGATTTTGCTACTAGCCATTGTGATGGGATTGGGAGAACTTTAAAAGGATAGTTACCAAAGCCAGTTTACAGAGACCATTTAAGGACCAATTTACAAATTCATCACAAGTGTGTAAGGAGAACTTCAAGAAGATATGTTTTTTTTATAACAAAAGAGAAACTGGCACATGTCGGAAACCATCTCAATGAACGGCTTGAAAATGCAAACACTATTACTGGGACACGTGGTACGCATCAATTTGTGCCTCTGTCAACATCTGAAATTGCAGCAAAGCGCCTAATTTGTGATACAGACTACACGTTGATATTTGACATTTTTGCACCTGTTGTAAGTGCAAATTTCAAGCCCAATTGTTACGTAGCTTGTGTGTACTATTGTTTGTGGTATGTGGGTTTCATTGAAAAAGTAAACACTGAGGACGGCGATGCTACAATTAAGTTCACGAACCCACACTGACCTTCTCCATTTTTTTATTGGCCGAACAATGACAGCTGTGACGTTCCATTTTCTCATATTTTGTGCCAAGTTGATGTTAATACTGCCAAGGAATGAAGTACACTTTAAGTGAACAGTCTTACAAGTAGCTGTGGACGTTACCTTTGTAGCTGTGGACGTTACCTTTGTAGCTGTGGACGTTACCTTTGTAGCTGTGGACGTTACCTTTGTAGCTGTGGACGTTACCTTTGTATTTTTCAGCTGAAGTGTGAGTTCCTATGATTACTCCATAATACTTTTTGCTATAAATTAAGGACAATTTATATAAATGTCAAAAATTCTTGCAAATATTTCAAGTTTGTATTTTTACAATCTTCAATACTAATGTTAGTTGTAGTGTTGGTTTAATGGACTTTCCAATGATTATGTTGGAATTTATAGCTTTTTTTTTCTTTAGCTGCTGAACTGCACTATCATGTATTACAATTGACTAAGTTTCCTGCTCAACTGATAATATATTTCAATACAGTTTTCACAGGCATACTTTTATGAAACATGTATGCAAAGTCTCAGCTAAATATGGAATGGTGGGTGACATTGTCTAGATGAAATGACTTGGAATGACCCTGCTGTTATGTCGAGGTAGACTGTTAGCACCTGCCCTTCACCCATAGAAGAAGCACAAAGTGGAGCGATAAGAGGACAGCTACTGTCCATGTGTCTGATCAGTTACTAGGTAACCCAACCCCTGTGGTCTTGGGTATCGCCAACGCTGCACAAGGACCGTAAACACCAGCTACCGCCTCCAGCAACCAGACGGCCAGGGCATCTTCGAGGACCACCTCAATGCCCACCACACCGCCAGTTGCCCTAAGACGAGGCCCCGGAAGTAATAGTTTAGATAATTACCCATAATGAAAGCATGTACCTATGCCAGGTGCCATTTTTACTGTTTAGTTTAAGGGCAATTTTAATGACTACACAATTTTTTTTAGCTCCTGAATTTCATTGTTTTTTTTAAGTATTTTGTGCGTTTGTGTTTCCTTGAATGTAATATTACCAATTTCAGGTTCATTCCTGAATTGCACCAACTGCAGCTAGCTCCAGAAAACTTGTAAGGTGTGCTTCTCAGAGAAAGAGCAACTGCGAGCGCAGAGGGCCACACTTGTCTATCTGCCTCATAATTATTCAGAGTAACTGCTTTTCTGAAGGAAATGTCGTAGACCCACAAAAGTAACATAAATGGGTTCTGCACAGTTTACCTTTTTAATATTGAGGAACGCATAATGGTAAAATAAGTAGAACGTCCTAAATAAAATAGATAAAAGTACTAGCAGTTCGGCTGCTTTGTTTACATCGGACGCAATTAACGTTGTTTTAGCCACTACTGGTTGGGTTACTAGTACATCACGAAGGGGTAATTTTCTAGATTAGGGGCTTTTCTGAAAATAAGAAAAAAAAACTCCAGAAAGTGGTATATTTCGACTCTACTAATAACGTAGAACACGAATATATTGGGGGCATAGCTTTAAAATAAGTTCAACATATTTTAAAAAATTGAACAAGTTTGTGAGGTGACTGTTTCTGACAGTTTGTTTACGTTTTGAACGAAACGTTTTATGTCAACAGAAGTTGTTTTAATGAATTCAGCATAGCTTACCTAGTTGATATTGAAGCGGCCGTACTGTTAAAATAAGTACAACATATTAAAAATACTCGCTACATGTACGAGTAACTGATGTTTACGTTGACTAACGTGTGCCGCCATTATTAATGGCTACGCAGTGCAGATTTCACGCAATCTACCGGCGTTAGATGTCGCCGCCGGCCTTACGTTAGTATGCATGCAGGCAGCGGTCGTGGTCAGTTCGATGGTGCTTCGTTCGTGATTTAAGACGGAAAAAAAGCAAGCAAGACTACGTTTCTGCGTTATATTAGCCTATTAACGAGTGCTTCTGTATATATATTCGGCTGTAAATGAGTGTTTCAGTGCGTTATATTCGCGTATGTGGTGCTTCGTGAAAACTGTGATTTCATCGAGTGATCTGACGTGATCTGACGTTGAATGGGCCGTTGACAAGAGTATGTACAACCCGCCTACATTGATGAGTGCATTTATATTATTTGTGTGCCAAAATGCAAGGAAATTTAGGGATTTTAGGATTTAAGCATCAAATCAGTGAAACCCACAAATCCTATCCGGTGGCTTAACGTGCAAATGTAGTTATATTACGTAAGTCAAACAAGGCTTTTTCCGGACGTTTATACAGCACAATTTCACATTCTTTCTATACTAACCTTGGATTATTCGTAGGTAACGCAGAACACGACTATAGTAGCGTAGTTAACGTATGACTAATTGTATAATATGTGCCCACCTAACCGAACAGAACCTAACCCCACGATGGGTGAATCACTATTTTACATTTTTAAACTAACCTAGGATTGTAGCGATTTTAACTAACCTAGGATTGTAGTTACTTAAAATAACGTAGGATTATAGGGTTCCCATGTAGTCTGTGATTGTAGGGTGTTGATCGAAGATTTTTGTAATATTGTATAATCTTATATTACTGTACAACCTTACAATCCTAGGTTAGTTTAGAGCCGTACAATCCTAGGTTAGTTTAAAAACGTAAAATAGTGATTCACCCATCGTGGAGTTAGGTTCTGTTAGGTTAGGTGGGTACATGTTAGGAAATTCGTCGTACGTTAATGCCCCTAGTATATTCGTGTTCTACGTTATTAGTAGAGTCGAAATATACCACTTTCTGGAGTTTTTTTTCTTATTTTCAGAAAAGCCCCTAAACTAGAAAATTACCCTAGGTTAGATTACCGTGTGAAAATATACCACTTTCCGTGATTTTTTCTTTTATTTACAGAAAAACCGCTACTCTAAATAATGACCTTTAATTTGGCATATTGAGACAGATTTTAATATTTTACATTTTTTTCACCCCTACAATTTTCCT
The DNA here is from genome assembly GCA_002778355.1 of Clitarchus hookeri. Taxonomy (NCBI): domain Eukaryota; kingdom Metazoa; phylum Arthropoda; class Insecta; order Phasmatodea; family Phasmatidae; genus Clitarchus; species Clitarchus hookeri. The sequence goes on from NQII01006303.1 coordinate 49,882, forward strand.
GATCTTCACAGCCCTACCTACTATCACTTTTTGTAGGCTGTACACTAAATGCAAAATATAAAATGTTGCTGTTTAAGTATTATAAATTTTTGCAATAAATCACAACTGTCTTCTTTAACTGTCTAATTAAGGCAATATTTCTATGAGCACTAAATTGCAAATAGGGTTTCAAAAAAAAAAAAATTATTAAAGATCGTTTAGTAAGATGGGCAAATTTTTTAATGTTTGGCTACTAAATTATTTTCTTTAGTTAACATAGACAGATTGATTCATTTACCTTTCCTTAAGTGTTGATCAGTGTGTCAATTATACTATTAATAGTACATATCTGTAAAAATATATAGGTTGAGTCAAGAAAGAAGACAAACTGAAATCGCCAATACAATGAAAGTGTGCCATACCCAACAAGAACTCACAATAAACTCGTATTGATCAATATGAACTTAATTACATGTTACGTTACTTTGTCCCACAAAGACTGCAGCTCTTCCTGACCACCTAAATCCCAGAAGTTCAGACGTATACCAGCAACATCAATCGTGCCTATATTCAAGCCAACCGTTGTAGTTATTTTACTTGGGTTCATCCCTTTGTAATTTTTCGTGAACTTGGTTTTGGCAGCTTCAAGGTACGTCTGGAAAAAAATCCAAACACAACGTAGGTTTCAGAATGATTTTACTTGCAATTCAGCAAGCACCAGGTTACGGTATCTGCTATTAAATTACCGTTTTCCCGGCATTATCTAAACCGAGAATTAAAACACAGTATTCATCTTTTTGCACAATATATTTGTACAGACCATGCAACAGCGTGTACATAATTTCTTCAAATTTGATAAGTCTTCATAACGTCAAATTTAAAAAAAAAAAGTAATCAAATAAGTAATGGCTTTATCGCGGGTTAAATTATCGATTTTTCGATTTTAAACGTAATCGATTAATCGTCTAAAATAAAATAATTAGATGATTTACAATTTCTAGCTGTTTCACTTAAAAAAAAAAAAAAACTAAACACTGCAGATGCTGCCCTACATGTTTCACATTTATTAAAAATATAAAATGTGATTTTGAAGCAACAAATTTTTTTTAATTTGCAAGTGCTTAATGTAAATGCAATGCATATTTTCTGTACATATTTCCAAAATATTATGTATCTACTAAACAATTAACCCGTCTATTAAAGAGTTATCACAAATAAAAACAAGTCTTCAGAACTAATATATATATATTTGAAACAACGTTTTGTACACGTTTTATTTTTTAACACCTCACTTACTTTTTTTTTTTAAAGGACAAATTATTAAAAATTAACAGAAAATTTTTTGGGGATAATAGTTTTGAACAAATTTATAGAAATACTAGCTAACCCTGCCACGCGTTGCTGTGGCATAAAATATTATGGTTCTATTCATTTCTGTGAAATTAATTGAAAGAAGTATATGCAAATTCAAAATCTTTATTATTGAAGTACTTGTTTATATACAATGTTATTAGTTTTACCATCTTCCGCGCGTATGAGTAATCTGTGTGGTTTCCTATTCTAGAACACGACACATACAATTGGCCGTGCGAAAAACATTCCGTTTCTAAATCTATTCCGCACATTTGCAATGACTGCCCTTGAGCTTTATTTATTGTCATTGCAAATGCCAATCTGACTGGAAACTGTATTCTTTTTAAGTGAAAGGGAATTTATGATGGAATAAATGGAATTCTGGGAAGAACATCTTCTCTTTTGAAAACACCTTTCAAGATGGTAGCTTCTATAGTATTGGCCAACATTTTTTTTTATTGCAAGTCGTGTGCCATTACAAAGTTTTGGTGGATTTATTTTACGAAGTAAAATAGCTGGCACTCCTATTTTCAATTTTAATATATGTGGAGGCAATCCTGAAACATCAAGCGAATTTAGATATCCTGGCGGATAATATACCGCTTCATTTTCGTGTAATGTTACATCCACAGATTTGTATGCGACACGTTCCCTTGTCGATAAGTATCGTCAAATATGTTAGAATTGATATATCGTTATATTGATAAGTATCGATAGATCGTTTTTATATTGATAGTTAGATCTGATGCTAGGTTGCGACTTTACATTATTGACATTGTAATGTTAACTAAGGAGCCTCCTGACTCGAAAGCATGGTAAAAATGAGCTTTTTGCAGATTTAAGTACCTATGCAGGTAATACAGATAAAAAAGAAAGGTGTACTAACACTCGTGGGAACGAAAGGAAGGTTTATAAAAAGACAGAATTAAAACCGTTTGATTTTTTTCTGAAGTTACACGCGTCCGAACATACGGACACAAGGTTTTTATATATTATGTAGATACAGTTTGACATAAATTTTTCAATATTACAAGACAATCGATTATTTAAAACTAAGATATGTTCGATTTATAATAGAAATCGATACATTCAACTACCTCTTATCACATTATCCCATCACTAAAACAAACCTCCATGCTACCAAAGTGGAGTATGTATATAAGATCTTGATGTTCATAGATAATTTCCGTTTTCGAGCAAAGTTTCTGACATCTAGTACATAACATCTACTTGTATTGCGGCAATAAAGTGCCTTTCTATTGCCTGTGATGTGGAAGGATTTCGGGACTCGGAAATGGGGTGACGTGGTGAGAGGAATTTCCGATTTTGGGAATTTCTCAGTAGCTGGATGGATGTTTTGGGAATGACATCCGTGAGCCTTTGGCTGGCATTGCTCTCATTGGATCTCCATCTCAGGCATAACCTATCACAATTTGTTGGTCTATTTTAGGTACATGTATATCTGACCAAATATTTGGCCTGCCTCTCGATCCTTTATTGTTATACTGCAAGATGGAAGATGAAAAAAAAATGGGGATTGGTATACTTATATACTCGCGTTAGAAGTTATACTTCTTTGGTGTGACTAAAATAAAATTTTCGCGCATAATCTTAAATACTTGAAAAAACTTTACCTAAAATGCAACAGATGACTGAATCTGCCTTGAACTTATTTTTTGTAAATTTATCTAGCTTTCTCTTGCATGTAATACCAGCAAACATGTCTTATTTTAAGTATGCCCTGTTTCTTTTTTACTTTAATACATAATCAATCCTACCCTAAGTCCAGACTAAAAGTTAGTCTGTACTAAAGCAAGATGATCCCCGGACTAGTAAAATAAAGCCCACTGAATAAGGAAAAAATTGATTTGGAGGATGAGCTTTTCTTAGTCCGGATTACACATGACTATAAATAAAGCACCTAAGGGGTTGGTTGACAGCATGGAAACCCAAGTTCCGAAAGGTTACAATATTGTGCAGTTCATAATATGAATATTTGGGCTTTCCAGATGCCCCTACAGATACCTTCTCACTGATTACTTGGTGGATGACTGCATGATGAATTGGCGAGAGTGGGTTCACCTTCCCACACTTATAAACAGGATTTGAAATAACACTCACACATTCTGTAATGACGATGCTTCTATATTTCAAACTTTCTGGTTCATTTAATACATTTCAAGTTCCTTACCTGAACACTGAACAATGCTGTTACACGATGGTTAAATGTTAAATTGATACACTGGTAGGCGACAGCTGGCAGCATGGAGCAGAATCCCAGAGAAGAAATTAATAGGATATACAAGGTTTTGAATTGAATAAAGTCTATGGCAAGCTAATTCGGTAAACAAAAAAAACGATGGGGTAACGTAGTACTTGGCCGTATGCAAATAGCTCAGGCGTAGTCCTTGTGGATGGCTATCCTCCTTTGGCTGCTTACCTTGATGAGGCAGGTCGTGAAGTCGAGTGTTCTTGTTACCATGTATGGTCTGCTCCATTTCGGAGCAAAGTCTACACAGTAATTCGTAGTGCTACTTGACATCTTGTGCTCCCACATGTAAACGAGCTGTCCGGGTTTCATCCTGCATGGTGGGCATGTAGTTGCTGGGATCCACTTTGAATTGGAGAATGCCAGGTTGTTCCATGTGTACTGCAGTGTTGTTACGCAGTACTGCTACTGGGCTGTACTGTCCTCCACTTCGCCTGTGCTCTTTGCCTTCTGACAAACAAGGCTGCTAGCAGGTGTTCTGCCTGGGTCGCATGGGTTTTACCAACCCACCGGCGCAACTGTGTCTTAAGGTCTTGGTTTCGATGCTCAGTCAGATTGGTGCACAAGTGGTAGATGGCCGTAGTGGGGTGTACCACTCCCCATTTTGTGCACAGCTAAAGTCATATCCTGCCCATGAACTGCATGTTGTTGTCCATGAGGAGAACTCTAAGGTACCCCCAACGGGTATACAACTCGGTCTCCAGTACATGGGCTATATTTCATGCTCGTGCACTGGGTTACTGGGTAGACCTCTGTCCACCTCGAATAGGAATCGCTCACTACCAATATTAAGCACTTGCCCACTGTTGTGCGCGTATGTGGCCCTATCAGATCCAGCGAGACTGTCACGAAATGGTTGGTCGGAATGTGGCTATTTTTGTGTTATGCCATCAGTATGGTAGCTTTTAAAATGGTTGCATGGTATGCACTCGCACATATACCGATGTATGTGAAGGGCAGTTTTTGGCAGTGAAAGTGTGCATGCATATTCCTTTCTTTCTGTAGTGCTCCTGGGTAGCCTGAGAACTGGTTGACATGTACCAGACATTACACTAGCTGTGTGCCATTTTGCACGTCATCTTTCTTTACTACTCTTTGTGTCTTCTGGGACACACACACATATTTTGTTTAAAGTGTCAGAATTTGCTTCCACCACCCTCCTAATTTATTTCTTCAATTATTTGATTTTTCTTTATCAATAAGAAATAATATTGCCACCTTAAAGTTTGTATTTACTTTGTTGGACAGTGTCATTGGCACTTATTTTGTGAACTTACTGATGTTTTTTTTAGTGTACTTGAAAGTAATGTAATTCACTTGTCATTTCTCTGCTTATGTGAATTAATTTGTACCTTTGTAATGATTAATTTCTGTAACTCGTTCTAACTATGTATCTGGTTTAAACTTGCTGACATATCGATACTATCCATATCCCAACCTAGAGCGATTGTTCCATCGCAGGGTTTTAGAAAACGCCCACTTCCTTTATCAAAGTTTTTCTTTCATAATGGTTTAAAGAACGTATTTTTTTCTTGTAATATGACCTTTAGTAATTATGAAGTGCAATCTTCTTTTCACCACTATGTTAGTGGTAGCAAACTTAGGCCTGCCTTTTTGGTGATGGTGTTTCTGGTTTGGTAGCTGTGGATGGCGACTGATGTCGTGGAGTCCCGAGCCAGTCTTTTGATTTACAGATAATAAATTGACCTATTTATATATAAATATATATATAAACATGGCATGCGCCTGGAACAATTCGTGAATAAATTCAGCTATTGAAAAGAGAGAAGATAATGTTCCTGTAATTAACTAGTAGTAATCTTAGAAAAAAAAAGTCAGAAGATGAATTTTGTTTTATCTTCTTGTGGACTTATCATATCATAAATAACTTATCATAATAAATCTATAAATAAGTGTAAAATAAATAAAAGCTGTGAAACAATTATCATTTAAGGTTTTTAATATGTAAAATTTATTTGTTCTGGTGCACCAAGGTTTATAGTTTGTTAAAAATAAGTTATAATATTTTATTGCTTTTCATGTGCATTCTTTGTCAACATTAACTAGAGAAATGTCAAAATTCCAGAAATACTCTTTGGTTACAGTAATCACAAATAAAATATAATATATCTGTATTTCAAAGTCACAATTAATTGAAATAATAAACCGACAAAAAATATATATGTTATATAATTTTTTATTCGACTATTTGTGAAGGTTACGTATAATAAATATTTCTTGTTGATATTATCAGAAATTTTATATACTAACTTTACATTATTCTTATTAGGTCTTTGATGAATGAAGGGATTTTGGGACGCTGTTAACACTTTTGTGTTTGCTTGTATCTTGCACCTGGTAACCCAAAACTAAAGATCTGCATAGCACACTGTTCTTGGGCGGTCGTGTGGGCACGCAACAAAGGATTTACTTATGTGACGTGCTTACGTGTATGCTAGGGCTGGTGGCGCAGTGGCAGCATATATTTTGGCACTTACAGGCGCCACAGTGCTTCCAGTCGGCAGAGATGGGTTTCCAGACACGGCCATGTGCACTCGCCACAATTCATCATTAGTATGTTTGTGTTCTGTGAGCCAGCATTGTGCTCCGGGGCACTGTTGTAGGGGCGCCTCTACCTACACTCTGAGATCGATCAGCCTGGGGTCGTTTCCGATTGGCACCTCTATTGTGTTGCAGATCGCTGCGCCCTTGCCAGATATGTGACGGTCGGCTGGTATAGAGGGAAGTATGAAGTATTCCACTCATCCTCGTCCACTGCTTCAGTTTCGCCTCGCCAGGGGAGCATTATAGTTCATCAGCTAGTTGGTTTTCGAAACCAGAGACATGTACTTCAAAATTGTATGACTGAAGTAACAATGCCCAACATGCTAGCTTACTGCATGCCTCCCTCATTGAATGCAACCACACTAGGGAATAGTTGTCCATCTGGAGCATAAAGTACTGGTACTCTAGGTATGCTCGGTACCTTTCCATGGCCACACTACTGCCAAGCACTCGCGCTCATTCACATTGTACCTATATTATGGTGGTCCGAATTTCGCCCTGCTGAAATCGATTATTTTCAACTCTTTTTGGTCCCCGGTTTGAAACAAAACTACCCCTAAGCTTTTTTTGCTTGCATCTATCTTAGGATACAGATGATTCCTCGGGTTGTGGTGTGCTAGTGTGGTGCATTCGTGGAAACGGCTGTTCAGTTCCAACAAGCAAGTGTCATGTTCCACCGTCCACTGGTATTTTCGGTTGAGGGTTAGCATATCCATCAGTGACACTGAGACAAATGCGAAGTCACGGACATATTCCCTCAGCCAGTTTGCGAAGCCGAAAAGCCTTCTCAAATGTTTGCACGTGCGAGGCACAGAGTAATCGTCTATAAGTGTCAGTTGTTCAGGTTTGGGTCGACTGCCATGCTCGTTGACCAGATGGCTGAGAAACTGATTGCAGGTTTGGCAATATAGAATTTTCGGTTTGCACACATCAGCTTTTTGATAGTTAGGCATTCCATGCCCAGCGACAGATGTTTTATGTAGTCCTCCCACATCTCCGCCCATACCACAACATCGTCCAAATATGTGATGGTGAATTCGCCTATGTATCCGTCAAGTACTTGGACCATCACGACCTGGAGCATCGAATGCGCATTTCAACCCAACAGGCATAACACAGATTTGAAATCTACATACATCTGGCGGACTGAAAACTTTTTTGCCATGTCCCTCCCCCTTTTCTTTTCCGGAACCTTCCAGTACCTGCTGTGGAAGTCCAGTGACATCATTATTTTGGCTTGACCGAGCACGTGAAGTGCATCCCTGACACCAATGTATGGTAATGGTGCAATTATAATTATTAAGTTTATTGCCTTAAAGTCCATGCAGAAACACCATATACCTTCTTTCTTTATAGCTAATGTGATAGTACTATTGTAATGGCTGTGATTGGGGTCAATCACACCCTCAGAGGTCATTTCCACAATTTGTTTTTTGAAGATTATTCCCTGGTGTGGTAGGTAGCAGCACAGAGGAGTTTAAATGGGTCGCTCATATTCCAATAGTATTTCGTGCTCTGCTATTGTTGTGTGGCACAATGAGTCTGCAGCTGCAAAAACTTTGTGCCTCTCGTGAAGTAGGTGTTGCACTGCGTCACAGAATTCCGGTGGTACCGCATGATCTAACTCGTCAAGCTGTACTTCTGATGCACAAACAGTGGGTTGTGGTTCGAGATTGTAAACAATATGCCTTTCCTTTGGCTCAAAATGGATTTGGTGTGCAGCTAGCTCTACGACCGTGTTCTGTTCTGTGAGCCATGGAATGCCTAGGAGGGCATCATTGCTCAGGTCAGCTGATGCGAGGGTAGTGGTGGTGGTCTCACAATCACATATCCGAATGGTTATTACTGCCGAGCCCATCGATTCCCCCATCTGCTGCCGTCTAGTGAACTGCAGTACCTGAGGCGTCGGTTGTAAGCTGTGTATGTCGATGACCCGATGCACATGTAATTGTATGAAGCTGCGGTATCAACCAATGCATGGTATTGTTTGCTATTCAAGACAACTTATAAGAAGATCATCTGATGGCTACCATTGGTGAGCTGCTGAAGCATTATCTGTTGCGGTGTATGTTTTTGTTTGCCATCTTTGACCCAGGGGCATTAAGCATCCTGTTCTCCTACCCCGATGAACCAGTTCCCACTGGCTGTGTATGACTATCTTTCATGTCTGGGCCCTGGGTGTTGTGATTTTGACACTCGTTGTTTGACTGGAACTTCTGTCTTTCGCAGTTCCAACATTCGTAATGGGGTGGGAGCTTTCAGTTCGACCCTTTGTGTTGGTTCTCCCTGCACATTTGGGTGTTTTTGCTGATGCACGAGTGGATGTAGGATCCTTTTGGACTTATGGTGTTGATGACCCTGTTGCATAGTGGTCAGTTTGTGGTTTTGTGGGTCTGCTACCCTTATCCATGTCCATACACAATGCGAGTAGAACCCTTCCTGTTCGCGGTGTCGGGTTACATGTTCCTAGCGGTCTGGTCTAACAGTGTGACTGACCCCATAGAAGCTTAAATGCTGGTATGGTTCAGGGGAGGAGGCTATCACTGTCTCCATCTGCATCATGGTGGCCACTACGTCTAACACCTCCATCTCCATCATTTGAGGGTGAAAGTGCCTGATGAGGTGTATTTTCCATATTGCCTTTGCACGTTACTTCTCTCCTGCATACTGGGCCTCTAAGATTGCGCAGATCTGCACTTGCAATGTTCAGTAGGTATTGGCGAAATGGCATTGGAAATCGTTTCAAAACTCGCCCCACTGCAGGCCAATGTTTGACTGCAAGACACCATAAAAGTGTGTCTCCAGTTAACTGACTCCCCACACAATTGGACAACTCTTGCATACACACACCATACCTGATTAATCGTACTGTTAGGAATGCTTGCAGGTCATCGGTGGGCAGCCCAGAGAATGAGGGCAGCAACTGGAACCATGTTGGTGTGATGCTATAGTCAGCCACATTTGGCTGTGCTGCAGGAGTTGGCTGGTTGGTAGGCCTGGGGATTGTCATCAACCCAGGCAGTGTGTCTGTTGTGGTTGCGTGCAGCTGTGGCCACCCGAAGCAATTTTGTGCTAGTATTATCTGGATTGATGCCCATGGTGTGGTTTGATGTGGAAGCTCCGTGGAATTTACCAATGAGCTGATATAATGCCCGATCATCTCCGCACTTGTGGTTGGTGGGCATGGCTATGTCAGCACTGAATTGTCCCAGGACCAATGCCTTCAGACTAGTACTGTTTCACACACAGTCGTGTTAAAATTTTTTACAGTGTTGGTCAGAAACATAGTTCTGTTTGTATTTGCTAGTGATACCTTCACACACGGTTTAATCTTACAAGGCCAATACTGCTTCGGATGGCTCGCAGTCCAGTGCAGTTTATGCATAGATGTGCCTCCTTGCTAGCAGAGGTACAGCTCCACATGTGCCCAATGTGTTTGCAGTTGGATGTCGTCCATGTGACTACTCGCATTGCTAGACTTGTCGCACGGGCACCGTGTGAGCAGAACGGGTTGGACACGAGGGATGGCCACATGCACTTTAGGCAGAGTGTCTTTGGTTGTCCTTTTTAGGTGTACCAGTTTTTGTTGAACATGCTCTTGTCCTCACAGGCCACATGGTTCGACACGTGGTTTGTCATAATGACAAGCTGATTATGCCACAGTCGCTGATCAGCCTCCTTCATGCCCAGACTTGGGGAGAAAAGCAGGTCGGCCGGTGAGAGTGGTTGTGACTACGCTCGCATGCGCCTGGCCGGGTAGTCCATCCACCATCCGCATGTGCTGTAATGCTTGGAGGGGAGCGAGTTTTTGTCTGGCTCTCTGCCTTTTCCCATGTCCCGAAGTTGTAGTATTTGGGCAGGGCCTTTGTCCAGCACTCGCTGATGTCCTAAATTGCCAAAAATAACCAGAACTTAATTTGGGAGGTTAGATGGTCCTAAATTAAATTTAGTTACTTGAAGGCTTTTCAGATGCATGTAATTTGATAGAGTACATTAAATGAAGAACACTATTAATTACAAAGTTTACTCTCCGATTTCATGGGACATAAACAAAATGTTGCAAGTTGCGAGAAATAACACAAATTACTCTGATACATCATGAGACTTAAAACACTTGAAATAAAATTACACTGGAAGACCACAGTTACCCTTGAACGTCGTGTGACATACGGCAATTGTTTAAAATTAAATTTCACAGTCACTCTGAAATGTTGTGGGATATAAAGTTCATGTAAATTAACCCTGCTCACTACACTTGCATATATGAAAATTTTGCACTGTTCTTTGATGGAAAAAGCTTCACGAGTTAAACAAGTTAATTTTAAAGTTAAGCAAGTTAATTCGATGCGACTAAATAGCTTGTAATTAACCCTACGTGTTAAGCAAGCCGATTTGATGTGGCAAAATGGCTTGTAAATGACCACACAAGTAGGGAAATTCAACTTGATACGGCAAAATGGCTTGTAACCAGCCCCATGTGTTGGACAAGCCAACTTGATGCGAGGGGTTTCCAGGGATACGGCTATTATCCTCCTCTTACCTTGTGGTCTGCTTAAGGGGGTTGATTGGTAGTATTGACAGACATCATAACTAAGAGGGTGAGTTAGTTGAGAGTCGTTCGTTCGTTGACCCATGGGTCCCTAGAGTCCTTACAGGTTCTAGTGGTACTTGTAGACGTAGAAGGAGCAGAAAATACATAAGTGCCAACCTGATTCTAGATGTTTATGTGAGTGAGATTATCAGCCACCTCACACACTTTTTATTGGTACACTTAGAGTTATTGTGCTGCAAGTGGGCGAAGCACCATAAAAGGCCAATGGGGTTTTAGGAGAAAGAAAATGCCGGTGTGGCCTAAAAGTCTTTTACTTGATCTCTTTGAATACAGATATGTTCTGTTATAAAAAAACACAAAACCGACTCAGCACTCGGTCTGCCGGTGACCAATACAGAGTTTACATATGCGAGTCGACTATCGTGAACTTTGAAACCTTGCAGATGAGCGAGTCCAAGTGTCCCAAGTCCAACGGTTGGATGAGTACATCGTTCTAAAAGGGGTGTGGGTTGCCATCCTCGATTTGTGTTTTACAAAAGAAAAACTCTACATTAATTTCCTACGAGATTTGAAGCTTTTTACCGTAACACAGGATTTAATTGTGCACACCTTGCACTGGTTTGGATTGTTGTAGTACTTGGCTCTAGGCCAGTAGCTCAGGCGGTGTGACTTCATCGGGGGAGACGTCGGGTATCGCACCACAAGCTGCCACGACATTCCTTCCAATGTATGATGTTTCTGAAGGCTATTGCATTCGGGGATAACACCGTGCTGGACCTCTTGTTATTCGTCCCCAAGTGTTAGACTTTGAGGTGAATAAAGCATGGTCGTCACTTTAGGCACATAGTCATGATGGCAAGGTGGGTGTATTCTGTTTTCACCAGCACTTCCTGCCGCTATCTTGGTTGAGTGTTCGACTTGGCACAGTGTCGGCCAAGTCGAGTTAATGACTGCAGAGTACAGAGATCACTCGTGAACGCATTGTTAATGTATCACAACAAATTGTATATGAGGAAGATTTCAACACTAATTAAGAACTAATGAAATTAAAGTATGAATGAGCCTTTAAATTTACCTTAGAATAATAGTCACAAATATAATGAACAACTCAGAAATCTCTGAAGTTTGTGCAGGCTTTACATGGAATGTGTGTTGGCATCAGAATGAGCAAGTAAAAAATTATTCTTGTTCAGAAATCTGGACATTTAAAATGGACTAATAAAGGACGGAATGAATTTGCTGCTGATGAAGTCTAGGGCACATTGGAATTGGAAATTTCGACACTATACTAAATATCCAACCCTAAATGAAGGGTTGCCTTTTGATACTATACCTATTTTGCTTAGACTTGTCTAGGCATTCCCATATGTACTGGAGTAGTTGCTTTCGGATATCCTTATCTATGGAAGTGGGCGGATATTGAGGGAATTCCTCAAATATCGAGGATAGGATAGCACAACTCTCTACTCAGTAAGGCCAGAACAGGAGTGGTGTGGGTTGAGCTATGGCATGTTGAGTTATACCTGACATTGATGATTTGAATGTCCTCATCCCAATTTTCTCGCCTCGATTGTAGAAAAAAGTAATGCAGATTTTCAAATTCCTGTTAAAGTATTTGATTTGGTTTCCCTTCGGAAGGCTTGACAACTAGTGGTGGTGAATTTCATTGACCATTGGAAACACATGACCTTACATAACACACTATTGGAAGTAGGAAGAATTATCGGAAACTATGTTGGCAGGTGCTCCAAAAATATGCCAAACTCTACACGTCAATGTTTTACAATGATGCCAGTTTTAATATTGCACTAAAGAAACCACATGACAAAATTGGAAAGGTATCCAAAAGACATATGTTTATTTTGGATAGGTATTTGTCTTTTTAAGTCGCCCAACAATGTAAATGTGTACTGTTTCCCAAACAAGGTTCTGAGTATATGCAGTATGAAATCCGAACAATACATTTCTTGCTCGCTTACATCTCTGGCAGTCCTCCTCACATAAGCGGACAAATGTCACATCCTCTTCAACCCCTGGCCAGAAGAACTTCGACAGATTTCACTGCTGTTTTTTTTTAATACCAAAGTGTCCCCCAAGAATAAAAAAGTGAAAAAACTGTAGCAACATGTTTCGAAAGAGTTCCAGAACCACAATTTCTCATTCGTTTACTGACTTGTCTCTGTAAATCCAAAAATCATTGTGCTTCATATATGACACAGGAGTGCTTGTATGAATGTCGCCCACTATCTTTCTTCAGTACTGATCCCTACTCTGTTCTTGTTTAAGATTTTCATAAGCATGAGGGGAATTATGAAGACATTAACAGTGACTTGAGTGGTCACAACGTCATTGCTATCAACCATATGGAATAAGGTATCCATTAATTTTTTTGGCTCCTTAATGTTATGCGCCTTTAAGCAAAAACACATAAATATTTATACACAGCTTCCCAGATTCCCAAATTGAGTACAGTGACCTAACAACCAATTCAAAGCTTGGCTGTCTTTATACGAGTTGAAGTCACATACAGATATGTTTCAAACTTCTCTGTGCCATGTAAACTGGCCAGTGCTTCCCTTTCATTGACACTCAATTTTCGCTCGATGCCCATTAACAAACGACTATCAGAGGCTACCAGGGCGACATCTCCATCTCTGACATTGCATAGGATTGCTCCCAAATCAATCGAAGATTCGTCCACATTGAGCATAAAGCTATTTTGGAACTTCACTGCATGAACATCTGGAGCACTGGAAAATAATTTTTGATAATAATAGAAGCAGTATTTTGTTCAGGGCTCTATGAAATTTTGATTCTTCTGCTTCGAACAATTTAACTCAAGTTGAGAGATTTGGGCTGCTCTTAACAACGAGGTCTTGAGAGCGAATGAGGGTGAAATGAGGTGAGAATGGAGTAGTGCCAGAAAGCAAGCATGGGGGAAATGGGAAATCCCCGAGAAAACCCACCGACCAGCAGCATCGTCCAGCATGAATCCCACTTGCAAAACCTGGAGTAACCCAGCGAGGGATTGAACCTGGCTCACCTTAGAGGGAGGTGAGCAGTCTAATTGCTCAGTTACCACAGCCCCTCAGATAATTGAAGGGTACTTCTATTTTGGTGCAGTTAGCAATACCACTGGCATAATGGCACATGTTCACAAAGCACATTACCCCTCTCATGTTTCTCTATCTAAGGAAGTTCACAAGGTGTTGCCATCCTATCAGGGTACAACAACAAATGGCACATAGAATAATTATAACCTACAAATGGAACAATTGCCCTAGCCCAAGTAAACTTCTCACATGACGTCGAGTGTGGAGAATGCTAGAGATGTTATAGATGCATGATTCTTGTGCAAAGTCCTGGCAGGAAACACTCATCAGAGGCGTCTCTTTGTTTGCTTACCGGCAACGCTGCCGTGGTGGGTCGTGGCTGAATCACACAGAACCCTTGGCTGTTCTCCCGATCCTCTACATCTCATTTGAAGATGTGTTAATTACATGATACACTGAAAAACTCTTGAAAACCATGAAAAAGCATGTTTGGTGGGTCCAGCTCCGTATATGCTGTTAAACGGCGAAGCCTGCAATCAAAATGTTTGACTTGGGATTCAAGTCATTGTATTGATATTTTGACACAGTAATACCATGATGACGATGCTCACGTCGTCAAGCAGACCCGATGCACTAAGCCTGTCGGGGGCTAATGCGAGAAACTGAGCTTGTACTCTCCAGATTAAAAATGCATAGTTAAACTCCTGGGGTATTAAGTCTGCAGGAGGTAGAGAGGTGCTTCCCCCGAGCGAATAAGTTATGTTAAATTTAAATGTTCTAAGTTAGAAAAGTGAAAACTATTGTTCTTGATGGCAGACAAAGAGAAGTTCATGAAGTGCCCGGGAGTCGTGTATCACACAGTCTACTCCGATAAATGCCAGTTTCATACTAAATAGCTGCCGGCATATTTCCGGCCACTTGCAGTGAAGATGCCAGAAATCGCATTATGCATGAGCATAAAAGAAACTGAAAGTTTGGTCAAGCCCTTTATTAATACATTTTGTGATTGGAAAAATTCCCTAATCTAAAAAGTGATTGGACATTGACCCTAATAAAAAGTTATATACTCTAAAAACGACATATACTAATTAAATATTCATAACAACACACTTTTGCGTTGTTAGGTTTACGTGCACATGGTGCTGAACACGTGTCCAAATGAGTCTGTAAACCTCGTGACTTCTGAAAATTAAATATATAACCTTTTACAATTTCTACACACAAAGAAATTACATAAAATTCAATTTCCCCCAGTCAGGTTATGTCTGTGGAGGCTGAACCTAGTTTGGCATGGGTGAAACCCATGCTCCAAGTAGGAAGTCGTTGCACTTCACTGTTGATATGATTTGGAATTATATTAAAGCACACTTAAACACGTGGTGTTCACTTGCGGTAAAATGGTAATAATTTAGACTCTGCTCTTTGGTGCCACAAACACTCGGAACACTAGATGTTGCGGAATGGTGTTGGTTGTTCGTATTCACTACAAAGCCTGGTGTCGCCTTCATGCGTGTTACGCCCTAACAGCACAGTACTGAGTGTGAGCACATGTGCTGGTTGGTTTGGATCCGAACCATGAAGCTGTCCTGGTGTCGTCCATGTGGTTAGATCAAAGTGGGACAGTCAGCTGACTCGTGCAGTGTGGGTGAATCGGGTTCTTTCCCAACCACAATCGAGATACTGTTGCTAACGGCCACTCTCGATGTTCGTGTCTTCGGCACGGTGCTCTGCTGGGGCTGCTGTTGTTATACGGCACATCGAATACATCACTTTTTTGTTTTCACTGTCAGGTTAGTTTGGTGCAATCGATTCAAAATCTTCCCCAGGTAACCTATATGTTTTTATTAAGTCTCACTGCAAACAATAATGCCAATATAGTTTAATACAAAGTGGGACTTGAGATTAGAGAGGATATGGACAAGCAAAGACAAGAGTGCAAGCATTCACATGTTAGCATCCATGGTTGACCTATTGAGTTCATACTACAACCAGGGGTTACAAAATGCTGTATATTTTCGGCATTCAGGGTGCTATAAACTCTGATGAAAACTGCCATTTAAGCATATGACTGAAAAGATTTTGGCTTTACCGAAATTTTTTTGTGCAAAATCCACTTTGAGAACTAAAAGAATTATCCAAATTAATTTTGTCACCGAGTGTTCCAAATTCACCCCTTCCTCTTATGATAACCAGCATTTTCTCATTTTGTGGGTTGAGTGGGTGAAGAATATTCAAATGTTGAAGGTGAAATAACACCAGCTTGAAAAAATATGTTTATGATATCTGGAAATGCTCGTAGTTTGTGTCGTGAAAACCCATGCTACACATTGCAGACAGACATATTGTCCTTCAAGCAGAAGCAAGAAGGCAGTAACTCACCTTTCTGATGCATGTTGTTATGATATCAGACAACATATTCAACAAATAAACAACACAACCAGGGCCGTCTTAGGCCATGCAGGGGCCCTTGGGCATATAGATTTTGGGGCCCTTTTAGAAAGAAAAAAAAAATATATATATAATGAAAACATCAGAATGTCCTTTTGTTTAGGTAGTGAATTTATTGATTACTATGGTAAGCTTTATACAAATCAAAAAGGGAAGTGATTACTGTTTTGGGAATTGAACTTATGTTGATGTTAAAGGTTTCTTTCGAGATTTCTGTTGTGAAAAATCTTCTATTATGTCCTCAAAGTCCAATTCGTGAAGGATATCACATTCTATGCACATAATTGACAAATTAGTAAGTCGTTATTGTAACATAGTGGTTCGTAATTAATTTTTTATTCTTTTTAGATGTGAAAATGATCGCTCTCCACTACAATTGGTGACCATTAAAAAAGAAATATCTTCGAAGCAACTTCCACATTCAGGAAAGTTTCTTCTAATTTATCTGCTTTTATTAGATTATGTAAGGCTGAGATACTCAAGTCCGTTGTTTCATTAGCAAAGTTTTTCAAATACTGCCTTAAATGAAAACATTCTGATTTGAGCTCATTAGCGTTAATGTCTTCGTGATAGAATTCTGCAAATTGTTTGCATTTATTTGTCATCTGGTCAGAATCGATTGTTTTTAAGTGAGAAAGCAAACTAAAACGTTTGTTAATTTCCTTGTAAGATTTCGATCGTTTCTTTAAATGAGCATCCAATGTGTCGATTATAAGAAGAAATGTTTCTATACGAAATTTTTCTTTGCCATTCAACTGCACAGTCTCTGATGGTCCTTCCAAAAAAGTGATGCGTGTGCTGCGAATTCTTTGTCTTTGAGAATTATCTTCATAGTCAACATTTGGATTTTTTTCTTTGGCAGCCGATTCGTACTGATCGAAATTACTGCGTGCGCTACAGATATAATCGGCAAAAGATACAAAAAGTTTTGTTGCAATGTCCATTGGCATGGTATAGTTCATTTCATATAAGAAGGCCACATTCTGACAGTCAGTGAGTGGCAACTTAATATATTGAAAACAAATAACGTGCCATTTACAAAATCCTGTATCAGCTGATGCACGAACGAACAAAAGTTAATATTACGTTGGCTATTCTGAGAGCAGTGCCGAAGCACATCACACAAGCGGAAAATACATGGATAAGAAAGAGTTCGTAGATTAATTAATAAATTTTATTTTACGTGGTCATAAAACAGCAGTTTTTAGTTTTAGAAACGAAACGTCGTGATAAAATAGTAATGTATAGGTGATCAAAATGAGATGCACAATAAAATGATACGTATCCAAATGTGACGAAAAAATCCAAAGTTTCCAGACTCTCAAACCAGGTGCTTCTATCTTGTGAGTGCGCACCATCTGTTGCAATATGCCCTTCCATGCCATCTGTTATCCATATCCCGAACGACACCCAGAAACATATTATAGTTTTGTTGTTTAAAATAACGTATTCACGCGCATATACAAATGGTTTTATTTTCCCGCGAGCTCTGTATAATTTTTAAAGTAACATATATTTCGTGTACCGCGTTTACGAACGACCCTACACACGTCCACCAAGCTCCGTTTACGAATGCAGCGCCACCCAAGCAGTTCACCAATTGCCACACGGAGCAGCACCTCCTGGACGCGCTGACTCGCCACATCAAAGCATATTCTTGACACGCCTGTTGATGGCGAATGGATACATAAACGAAAAGACACGGCGATTGTCAACTGTCAAGAATGTGGCCTTCTTATATGGTACACAGTATATTAGTCTGTAAGCTTATGTTTGTTTTATTGATAATTGCCAAATCTTCGTTAGGAGAATGGTCTCCAGTTTTTCAATTTTTTTTGGCAAGGATTTGAGCCTCGTTTCTTATTTCTCCTGGTTGATCGGTGTTTCTGGCAATTGATGTTAAAACTTAAAAAATATGACTGTAACTATTACACAAAGCGTTAGGAGCATCAGAACGTACAGATCATCTGATTTCAGAGAGGGACTTCAGAACTTTATTTGCATCTAAATATTCTGTCAAAATTTTCCATCGATTGTTCGAACCCGGGAAAAAATTGAACAATATTTGGATGAATTGGAAGTATGCTACTGCTTCTGAAACACATCCAACTGCCTGAACACCTATTAAATTCAGTGAATGTGCGGCATATGGGACAAAAATTGCTAATTCACATTTTTCTTTTATTATTGCCTGAAGACCGGAATACTTCCCAGCCATATTTGATCAATTATCGTAACTCTGCCCGCGACAGTCCTTTATTGGAATATTAAGGCTTTCCAAAAAGTTTAAAATGGTATTTGCTATATATTGAGCCTTATGCTCCTCCATAGGTAAAAATTGCAAACATTTCTCAATAGGCTCTCCGTCTTTTACATACCGAGCGATGAAAGTCAATTGGTCTACGTGGGAGAGATCTGATGTGGAATCCACGCTTATTGAGTAGTATTTCACTGCTTTTAGTTCGTTAACAATCGTCGCTAACACTTGCTGTCCCATTATATTAATAAATTCATTGCAAATATTTGCAGGCAAATATGAAGTACTTCCTTTTCCACGGTTTCCGCAGTTTTGCATATGATCAGCAAGAAAAGGGTCAAATTCACTTATTAGTTCTAAGCATCCCAAATAATTCCCGTTATTTTGAGACCTCAAAATTTCATTATCACCGCGAAACCCAAGTCCCCTTGAAGTCAAAAATTTCACAACTGCAACAATTATTTTAAGTACATTCTTCCAATAATTTACCTGTGCACTATATTGGGAAAGCAATCCACTATCAACTCGTCCAGTAGTTTTTCTTCTTGCAACATAATTCATCATTGATTGCCTGTGCTGTAAACTGTTCTAATGCTCCATTAATAAGTGACTTATATGCTTCCAATCTTTATATCCAATAGAAAAACTCAAACGTATTGCCCGTAGTATTATTAAAAAGATGGCAGCAATAAAAATACACAGATTTCTTTGACGGCGAATATAGGAGCCACTTTCTTTCCACACACTCACCATTCGTCAATTTGCGAGTGAAAACATTCCTAGTCAAGTTTCTAGTTTTTGTTTTACCGCTTAGATCAGGAAAACTTGGGGAAGTCACCATTTTTATTTTGGAAAAACTCTGGCCCTTTGCGAATCCAAATATCGCGTACTTCTTCCATTAAAATCTCATCACAGTACGTACCAGGGTGGTAAGATATATTTTCTAAAATACTTGTAGTTGGTATGTCGCAGTAGCTTGAACTGGAAGATCCAGGTTGTGATGTGTGTGTGACTGTCTTTAAATCTGAAACTTATGAACTCGAAGCACTAATTTTATCTTCTACGTGGAACGTGGGCCCTGTTTCTGAGCTTTGAGATTTAGAGGCATCTTGAGATGATTAGGTCGAAGAATCAGTATGTATGTTATTTTCTTCAAGTGTAAAAAATGAGGTTAGTTTAGGCATTTTTCTGATATCTTCTTTTTGAGCTGTAAGTTTTTTCTTTTTTCTGAACCACTTACATATGTTCTTTTCGACATAATTAAACAAGACAACAAAACTACACACATCACTTACGTAAAGATACTTTATAATTTATATTAAGTTAGCAAGAAAACAAAACGAATCGTTTAAGTTTGAAAATCAAGGTAATCCCGATCCAATCGACAGCATTGACATCTATGTATATGTGCGTGCGTCACCTATACATGGTAAGCATGCACTGTAGGTAGCGCTAATGTAGGTGACAGCTAGATGGCATAGTTTTGCCTTGAGAACCAAGTTGACGGTAAGTTGATGTAAATCTACTGACGCATGCTATCGCAACCTGATATCAAGATGACTACAAAAATTTAACATGCAAGTTAAATGACGACGACGGCATTTCGAGGCCCCCACCAGGCCGGGCGCCTTGGGCTCGTGCCCCACATGCCCTTATGGAAAAGATGGAACTGAACACATCTATCGATTTCTCTTGAAATTTATGTATCTTCTGCACCCTGCATGCTGTTCTTGTCTGGTTCCACTTGCTACATGTCCCAGGAAATCTGATTTTAATTGTCAAATGTGACACTTGGCTGGTGAAATGACAAGATGGTGTGTCGCGAGGCACTCTAGCGATAGGCTCAAGTGTCTGACATGCTCCTCACAGCTTCTGAAAAAAATGTATGTCATACAAATAGGCTGAGACGAATTCTCCGATTATTGCTTCTGTGGTGGCTTCAATATACAAGAAATAATACCCCCTTTAATGTTAGTTTTCATAAGCAAATTATGCGTTACAATTACATGTATTGGCATCAGATTTATTCAGCAACATAGTTTGGCATGTGGTTGGCGCTGTGTCTTCCAGTCCGTTGCTTGTCGGATAATGTTACTGTTACCCTCGGCACTATTTTAAAGCAATTACAAAATATTAATGCACCCTCGTTTCAGTGAACTAAAGGGTAGCAGTGGATGGCTCGCAGTGGGCGAGTCCATTCTCACTCCGGGAGGGGTGTGGGTAGCCATGCTCGATTTGGCAAAAAACAAAGTTGGTTTTATAGATCTTGTAAATTAACATGATTAGTAGACACTGGCTTTACACGGACTGTATTTTTACAGGTCGATGACACACCCACACTTAATGCACAACACACGCATGGTGATGTATACATGAACTGTCACTGAGGGGTGGCAGTGCTCACGGAGGGTTGCTGGAGCACTGTAACAGCTGTAGGGGAGAGTGGGGCACCTTGAACATGTTTAGAGAAAAATATTCGCAAAAACCTGGATAATAAATCTAATCAAACAACTTGTATACTAAACATAAGTTTAATTCAATAGTAAATGAAAAATGGAAAACAAATGGATTAGTATATCAAGAACCTGGTTAAACTCAATTTCCAAAGAAAAATGTGAAGTGGTTCAACGTGCCCCTTTGGTGGGGCACATTGAACCATATGGTGGGGCACCTCAAACCTATGTTACTTATCAAGAATAAACACATTTATTGGCAGTTATACTGACTAAGGTCCACACTGCTATTTTGTAACTAAATTGCAGCAGACATCGAATCCTCTTGGTACCACCAGTCATGGTCGGTTTTGGAAGACACATCACAATATCACCTCTTCCAACCTTATCCTTATCAGCTCTTTCTGGTTTAAAGAACCGACCAGTCATTTTACGCGATTGTCTGTAAAATTCAACCTCGTATAGCTGTTCGTTGTCTTCTTTCATTATATCGTTTACTTGTCCAACATAATAAACGCCGTTACTTTTGGAATTCAATGGAGTTAGTCTTATAAGGGCAAAGTCACCGCTTTCCAGCTCTTTTGATGTCAACTATGTAAGTTTTATCGTATCGTCTTCGAAGTCCTCTTCATATTTATCACTTGAGTTCTCAGTCATAGTGAAACCTTCATTTTCGACGTTATCATCCGAACTGTCATGTCCGCTCTGGGCAATAAAGAGCTCTCTGTTTCGTAACGGGTTTTGAGAAGCAAGTGATTTATGTTTTGCCGTTTTCTGCTTCTGCTTTTCAAGCCCATTATCTTTCTCAGGTGTGCTCGTAATAAGTTTGCAGCCAACGACCGCCCTTTTCGCGCGAGGTTTCGACTGCTCCACGGCCTTTCGCTTTGGCAATGGACGTATTTGGATTATCTCACTATAACTTGTGTCATTGGTGGTAGAATCTTTAACGAATTTCGAGGGTTCATTCAGATCGTCTTAGGTATCCATGAGCTGCGTGTCATCATGGAATGGACTTTTTGGGACAATGTTCTCAGTAGGATTGTCACTCATGAAGACTCCCGCTGCAAGGAATTCATCATCGGAAAATATTTCGGAGTTAACTGACCAGATTCCAGTTTTTTTTAAACGAAAGCGCTAGATAAAACGCCCTATTAAAACATTCAGGAAGATCATAGATTGTAATGCGTTTCGCAGGGTTACTTAAATTCCATTCATTGGCAGTTCTTTTGTAATGAGTCTTTAGTGGCCCATATATGGAAACATCAAGTGATGTGTGGGGTGGGAATGTTATAATAGAATGTCCATTTTCACGAGTCAGTTCAATTACTTGGATTCCCAAATGACTGTCGTGGTTGTCAATGAATAAAACCGCGGGTTTTTCAGCAGAACACCCTATATGGTTTATGAAATGAGCGAGAACGCGAGGAAACAGCTCGCTGTTCATCCACCCAGTTGGAGCTGCTAGTCCTAGAGTTCCCAGAGGAGTGCCTATGATTGTGTGATCCTTGTAGTTAACCCTAGGAAAAATAATTACCGGAGGTAATGCCTTTCCAACTGCATTCACGCAGCAAACAACTGTAACAAGAGTCACTTTTTCAGCAGCTGTTACTTGCCCCACTTGTTTCGTTCCTTTCTTGGCCAAAACTTTGGGTAATTTTGGAAAGTGGTTATGCCACTTTCGTCTAAATTGTACATAGATTCTGGGCCAAATTTTTTCTCTGCCAATGTTTTCATCCATACTTCGAAAAATTATCTCACAGATTTTCTGTTGAAGCCTTGAGCCCTATAGATACTAGTTGCTTCCGGAGCCCGCAGAGATACATTTGAATGTCGTTTCATAAAGCCCAAAATCCAATCCTTTCCATAGCATTGGCCTTCCAGGAATCCGGCATATTATTTTCCTTGTTCGTTGCATATTCAAACGAAAGGCAGCCTCATAGATGAAACCGTGGAACATTGAGGAGCAGGTCAAAATATATTCTTCCAGTCCATCTTCTTCTTCTTTTGAGAACACCATTATTGTGTTGAAATGAGGGGCAAAGTCATGATCATCATGATGTCACCACACTGATATTTTTTCACGTATTGAGACAACGTTATACTATCTAATTCTAGGTCATGGCTGACTTGACGAATAGAGTGGCCTTTCATCACCTCTTCAACAGTTCTTCTCATCAGACTACCGTCTATTTTCCCCCGATTAGTCTTTGGCTTGTAGTTACAAACCATTTTCTGAAATGAAAGAAATAAATGTTTGTACTCCAAGGAAGCTACAGTGTAGAACTGAATTATTAGGCTTTTTTAATTATATAATTATAGTCCCATCATATCAGGATGGGGCAGATTGAACATGGATCAAACTGCCCCAACTTTTGTGGTTCAATGTGCCTCGTCGGCAGCCATTTCTGATCACACGTTATCACGCCGACATCTTGGAACAGTGAAACTAAAGGTTATGCAAGAAAGTACTATAAATCATATGCTATCTATTCAGTTACAAAGATTAAGGATTCTTACTATGATACGAGTATACAGAAACTGCCAACTTACCTGAAAAAGTTACTTCAACGATCAAATTTTGACGAAAAGCTTTTAAAATTGTAACAGTAAACATGATACGGTTAAACTTATGTTGCATCACATGTGTTGATTCTGCAGTAGAGACATCTAGCGTAAAAATGTCAAACTAAAATAATGCAATCCTGTGGTTCAAGGTGTCCCTATGTTCAAGGTGCCCCACCCTCAACTACCCCCTCTCTTCATTCCTTTTCCCTGGTGGTATTGTTACTAGGGACTTTGCTTGATGGTGTTGGTCGACTCGAATTATCACACCCTCAAAATATGTCTCTTGAGGGCATGAAAGTGGGATCGCCACCTGACTGTAGTGGGGCTTGGTGAGCGGCGAAGATGGGGTGCACTCTAGCACACATCGCTGGTGCTGGAGTCAGGGAGGTGTGGCCACCACATTTGGGTCAACCTGTCCCCAGTAGATGGTACGTCGGGGTTGCATTGTTGTAGCATGACGAATGGGCTAACGAAGGATCAACTTGGCAACTCTGCATTATACTTCAACAGTGGTAATGTGTCACAGGCACAGCTTTCTGAGTGACCTATCATTTTAATTACTTAGTTCTCCATAAAAAGGGCCTAAGGAATGCATTTCATTATTAAACACATTTCTGACATGCAATACAATCACACACTGTTAATCAAACACTTATTTAAGATCAAACCGAACCATTCTATTATAGTAACAGACTATCTGTACAATAATAACCCTATTTTGTGTTCCAGTACGAAATCCTTAAACCTTCCTATTGAAAAACATGCTTTTGGAGTATAGGTTCTTATCGCAGCTAACACCTCAATTAACGTCTGATTGGTCAAAATTTCCCTATCTTTTCAACAACGACCTGCCTTCCTTCTGCTCCTGAAACCACGATTCCAGTCAATTTGGCCATGAAATAGGAATGTTTGAGGCTGTAGTTGAATTGCATAAACTAACAGTGCAAGTCGGGAATTTTATATTCTCATTTGTTGAATGTTTTGAAATTATGGAGTGCGACATTGTTTAGTACAATGAAAATCAAACTAGTAATGCTGGATTTACAATACCACGACAAACATGCTCCGAATTCGGACGCGACATGTCCATCCAACAATGGCCGCCACCAAAATGTGTTCAGTGTTTACAATACCCCGACATTTCCTATCCGACAAGCGTATCGTAGCTGTCGACAAATCTTAAAATGGCCAGTAATGTGCTATACTTTCTCGTTGGAGTGCATAGAAATTACAACATATTGTACACTATTTTGTTGTGGAAACAGTCGAAAGCTATCTAAATATACTATTCTCCATCATTATTTATTTCCGTCATATCAACAACCCAGTATATTCCTGTAACATATCTTTAGAGTTAAATTTCTCACAGTAGTGACATAAGCATGACATTTTGTTTTGTAAGGTTGTGTTTATATTATTATTACTATATAATGCCCAGCGAGTCCGCCTACGACAAAAGTAGAAATATAATCTAATTTTGTCGGTCGGAGTTGTGATTTTTTCGGGGTGACCTTGCTTCTGATTGGCTGTTGAAATATTTACTTCGGTGTCGGGGCTCTGAGGTCGGACGGTCGTGGCATTGTAAATCCAGCACTAGTCTCTGCACTGAGTATTGTTATGTCAGTATTCATCAGAAGCAATTTAAAAAATACATTTTTCATTGGCAGATGGATAAGCAGTCTGTAATTTTCGGATAATGCAAACGACATCTGAAAACTGCATTTTTGGGCTTACAAATTCTGTTAAAATATTATTAATACATATATGCCTGTTTGTATTACGTAATTCACGCCTTTTTTTTTTTTACCGAAGGAAATTGTTGAATCACTTTTTAGTCGGCTAGAATATTAGGTGAACTAAATTTTTGCCACCATTTTTGTTCAGTACGTTTACTACCGATATATTTAAAGCTTTTGAACCGGTAGGTCATGCAGTTTAAATTTTATTCAATTTCATATCCCAGCATTTACTTGTTTTTCGTAATCCTTCACACTATCGTATTATCAGAAATATTAATTCACTTTTTCCTGCGGAAATTTGTGCTGCATTGATACAAACACTTTATAAGGAAGGAATTTGTCTGATTTTACATAGCGGCACTGAATTATATTTGAAAGAGAAAACAATGTGAGCTAGAAATCGTTATTTTTCACGAACAACACATTTCGTTTTACTGCAATAGGTTATGCTTTCTATATCCTCTCTACATAAGTACACATTTCGAAGCTAGATGTCACCCACTTTGAACGGAAAAGCGAATTGTCCTAAATTATTTAAATATGTATGTTGGTACGATCTATCGATAGATAATATCGATCGTAGAATCTCGTGCTTTTCTAGTACGTATTACTTTCAAAAGATAGCATTACGTTGTGTATGTTTAAATAATTATGCTTAATATTTAACAAAATAACTATGAATAGTATAAAAACAAATTTGTTCATCTACTATAGCATGAATGAAGGAAGTTCAGCAGTTTCTTGGGATATTTGTAAAATCCACAATATAACTTATACATAATCTGTTATTATGCACAATAAATTCGTTGTAAAACAATAAGCATAAATATAGAAACAAAAAAAATGAACACATGTGTTATTTCAAAACGTTACATGAAATAGACAATAATAAAAAAGCATGCCCCGGGTGAGGATCGAACTCACGACCTTAAGATTATGAGACTTACGCGCTGCCTACTGCGCTACCGAGGCGTTGAAAATTGAAGGTAGTACAGGAAATAATAGAACTGGTATAATTCCGTTTGAAAGGGGTTGTATTTGTGTGGGGTTGCGTGCGTGCGCGAGCGTGAATGCATTTGTGTGCGGACGTGGATACGTGCGTGCTTGTGCATCTCATACCCTTAAATGGTTCTAGTCTATATTTATTTTTACGTCTCAAGTTTTTAAACAGCCTACAAATATAAGAAGTCAAAGTTTTGTCTCAGTACATACAACATTGTTTGCGATTTACATTAAACATAGTAACTTAATTTGCAATAATAACACAAAAATAAATATTATAATTATAAATACACGTGCGCTTGCGTCTATGAAATAAACTGTGCCCTCATACACATGATTAAAAATGTAAACAATAAAATGTAAATAAAACTGTTTTTCAACCCCAAAGATATAACTAATGAGTGTACATGGATGCAGATAAATTTGATGAAATTCTTTAAAGGTTAAATTGCAGGTGGGCCTTGACGTCGCGTTAACATCGATATAATTAGAGGTGGAACTAGAAACAAAAGCAATACTTATTTATTATTTATTTATTTATTTAACTGTACAAAACTCTAACTCAAACTCTTACTGTGTCAAAGGTGTAGAGCACGTCAACAAAGGTGTACACATAATAACATACAGTAAGAATATAAATACATATATACACTAATGAAATATTTGTAAATGTACAAACATAAATACACAGTAATAAAAAATGGAAATACATGTATTCAAAATAAAAGGCTACAATAATATAACAAAACTTTACACGTGTGATAACAACGTGTAATTCTATATAAAAAAAACTGCTTTGCACAATTAGGTCTATTACATATTTAAGAATTCTTTTAAAGAATAGAATGAATGCTTCTTTAAGAGAGTTTTTATGTTATTAGTTTGGAATTATTCTGACTAATTTTTTTAGATAACATGGTAAGTTTTTAAATAAATAAATACATGAATAGTAAGCCCCCTTCTAGAAAAGTTTCAGGTTATTTAGTGGAACATGAAGATTCTGGGAATCGCTTGTATAATGAGAATGAATTAAATCATTTTTAGGGAAAATATGACTGTTATTGGTGACAAACATCAGGTATATATACTAAGATATAAATGTAAGTATACCAATAAAAAAATAAGACGGCTCGTCTTACGTGGTTTTAATTCACTTAAATCCTTATGGCTTTCTTTTGATGTAAAAATATTTTGCGACTGTTTGCTGCCAGAGCCCAGTACATTTTGCCATAAGACATGAATGCATGGCATTGAACAGAACAAATTTGTTTAGGTATAGGAGGTGATCATATTGAGGCCAAGTGGCGAATAGTAAAATAGGTAATGCTTAGCTTCTTTGAAAAATTATTGATATGCTCTTTCTAATTGAGAGAACTGTCTACACAAACACCTAGGAATTTTATTTTACAATTTTGAATCTCATGTGCATCACCGACAATTTTGAGCGAATAATCGTGTTTATTTGTAGTATGAAATTTTAGGATAGTTTTTTTGTTTGTATATAGGGAGAGTTTGTTCGCATAGGGCGGCAATCCCTATTTTACGAAGAAGGGGGATAGTTCAGTCGCGGCTCGTGGGTTTCAGAATAGGCAGGGCTGCGCAGTGATACTGAATATTTGAGAGGGGTCGGGAGAGTGAGCTACATAATAGCTTTTAATTTTTAAGCGTGAAAACAAGTTTGACAATATTCATTCTAGGGTTGTGCGAAAGTATTTTTTTGTTCCACAAAACTATATATGTATATATGTATATATATATATATATATATATATATATATAGAGAGAGAGAGAGAGAGAGAGAGAGAGGGAGAGTTGGATTTCATGAAACTGAAAAGAAATATGGTGAGTCGAGTGCATTCGGCAAACTGAGCAAAGGTGAGCGGGTGGAGGCTTGCCGACTAATTGGTCAGTGAGAAACATTGGTGTCGGGTCGAACGAGTATGAGTAATCAACCTTTTAAGACACTTTTGGGGAGGGTAAAGCGAGCACAAGTAATCAACCAATGAGAAACATTGTGGAGGGTCAGTTGCCTGCTGGATGTGGTGCTGAGGAAACCTTCGGAAATGTACGTTTTTAAAAATTAAGTTTATAGTTGTTATTTTTTATAATTATTTGTAATTTATAAATTATTTGAATTTTTTAATTTTTTGAGAAATTTTTTGTGATTTTCTTTGTTCATGGCCATACAAGGTCATGTGGTTAAGGTCAAAGGTAAAGTTCAAGGTCACTTAGATTCTATGGGACAGTGTGACAGTTGGGTAGTGTCATATCTTGGAGGCTGATCGGTTCCAGTCCCCCGTCCCCACTAAGCCAAAATATTCGAAGTTTAAATTTTTCATAAATTTTAAAATAATTTTTTTAGATTTCTTTTGTATTTGTAAAATTTATTTTTAATAATTTCTTAATTTTTAATTTTTTTTTAAATTCCATTTTTTTGTTTTTTAAAGTCATCTTAGGTCAAGGTCTTGGGTCAAGGTAAAGATCTCCTGTAATGTGGCAGTCGGGTTATGTCAGTGCAATTTTTGCCTCAGTTTTTAATTTTTTTTCGAATTTTTTGAGATTTTTCGGAATTTTTGGGGTTCTCAATGTTGGAGGTTACCGGGGTCAAGTAAAATGTAAATGTCAAGGTCACCGACGTCCAACATGGGGGGGGGGGGCGATATGGACACTGGCCGACCTGGCGAGGGCAGGTCGTTTCGGGGGATTAGTAAATCCACCTGTCATCGAACCCTGGACCTCGTTAATATACGTCTTTAAATAATTCCTTAAAATAATCTAATTGTTTAAATTTTGTTATACATTTTTGAGGGTTTTTAGAATTTTTTGTGATTTTTTTATTTGTTTCATTTAAAGTTCATTCAAGGTCACGGCAGGGTCAATGTCAAGGTCATGGGTCAAGGTCACAGGTAAAATTCGAGCCCCCTATATGCTTCCAATGGCTCGTTTTTGCAAAAAAAAAAAAAAAAAAAAAACGGGCTCGTTTTTTGCAAATGAGGGGCTCGGTGCTTTTTAAACGAAAAACGGGACATTTTAAATGGAAAAAGAAAAATTTAAAGGGAAAAGTGGATTTTTAATCGATAAAGGTTATATTTCTACGGAAAAAAGTGAAAATTTTGAGGGAAAAAAGGATTAGGAAAAAAATTTTTTTCCTCGGCTCTGTTTTCTGACCTCCAGTCCCTTGTAGCCGACTCATCTAAGTCATTATAATGATATTTATAAATACACATTTAGAGATAATAAAGCAACAACGCTCTTATCATGGTTAGGTCAAACCGTAAAAAACAAATTTTAAACAAGTATTCTAGGTTAGTTTGAATTGAACGAAACCTTATTCACCTGCTGTTTAGCTTTGTAGTTTAATTATATTGGGATCCTTTGTTGAACTACTGTGGGCAAAAGGTGCATGCACAACAATGATGTAGGTTGAAGCACTCGTAGCAAAATTTCTTTGTTGTTACCAACTCGTAGCGGTTATAATTTTTAGTGTGAAATTCTCCTCTGGATACATAAACAAATATTCCGTTTCAATATCCCAGGACCACGCTGCAAAAACCTGACAAACCAACGTTCCTCTAAAAGTAAAGTATTGTCGCCAGCAGCAATTTATTCATCTAAACCTGCAACCTGTTTGCAGACGCAACTGTGAGCGCTGCGGCAGCGCTTTGCCCACACCTTTTGTGTAGGTGAAAAGGAAATGTGATTTACAAAAAACTCAATTCAAGTTATGCCATTTAGCTGCTCTTATGAAAACGGAAAGAAAAAATTGGAAAATGCAATTTTTCACCTCTTAAGATAACGCTGTCACATTGGTGTTTTCTGTCGCCTGAACGAACCAAAAGTCAATCGAGACGTATATTAAATTTAATGTGAGACTTGCTCTATGTATTGAGTCGGAGAACATCACATTAAAAATGTTTACACATATTCTTTCCCAGCTTTTGTGTTAGTCCTTGGCCATTAAAATAACAGTTGTTAACGATAGTGAGAGATTTGGGAGTCGCTTAACAGTTGAGGATTTCAGTGTTGATGGGGGTGAAGTGAGGTGAATATGGACCAGCAATGAAAGGTAATGTTTGGTGAAACCGCAGAACCCCGAGAAAACCAACCAGCCATTGGCGATATTTACTATGTTTCCCCACATGCGAACATTCAGGATGACTTCTCAAGGAATAAAAATGGTGTTCACAGAAAACCGACCATGCAAGATTTAACAACTGTTATTGGATGTAAAATGAAATGTACACAGTTTAAATACACTGCTACGTACTAGCCGTGTGTGCACACATACTTACAGAACAACATGATATTGTCCTGGAGATATATAAACAGGCACTGTTATATTATTAATAGGATGGTAAATAATACAGTGCTCAGATTGTAACTTATTAAACCTGTAATGCACCTGTATGTCAAATCCAGCTGTTGTGGACACTAAAACTGTTAGTAAGACAGGAACAAACTCCTTGCCTGAACCTGTCGATTGAAAGCGGGTCATGGCAGGGCCAACAAGGCAGTTCCCCTTGGGCTGAACATGGAACATACATTGTTTATTTTTGCATGGGGTTTACCATTATGCATATTAATTATTTAAGTTTTTGTTTGTATTACAATTGAAATTTACTAGGAACAGTGCATCTTTGGAGAGTGCACTTATCCAGTGCCCACGGTTAAAAAAACTTCATTTTTTACTTACCTTGTGTACAGTCCATGAAGTATCCTAAGATTAGTTTATCATTAAACCCCTTTGCACCAATACCCATAATGCAATGTAGTTAAATTGAGATAGTTCAGAGTATAATAATAATATAAATTAAAAAACTTTTGGAATGGTGAACATTGCACTTGACGGTACTACATATAATTACTATTTGCTAGGGTACATGCCTCAGTAATTTTTCGGCACTGTTAGCTGTAACTCTGGCACTGCAGAAGTGAAGATTCCCTTTTAAAAATCATTACTCACTAACACAATACTAAGTTCACCTAACTTAACTATCCTAACCTAGGATTCAAGAGATTTCACAGAAGATTTTTGCTAACATAGTCTTTATGGTAAAATCACGACATTCCTGCATATATTTAGGTGTGGAAAAACAGGTTGTTCAATTCGCTGTTTTTTTTTAACAGTGCCTAGTGGAGTAGCAACTGCAGGAAAATGAAAACCTGAGAAAGTGGCTATGAGCCAGATGCATAGTTCATTTTAAGTCAAGTTGCAGTATGATCTGCAACTTGATACTAACTTTCTCAGCGCATGTGCTCACAGATGAAAATTAAGTCTGCATTTTGTATACAAAATTGTTAAAATATTTTAAATTTAAGTTACAGTGTTGCTAAGACTACACTGCTTAATACTATGCATTTTTTGCCCTATGGCATAGGCTGCCATAGGGCGAAAAATGCACGTGTAGTAAATGTGTGCCTAAACTTGACATTTTTTGAAATTTTCAAGGGTGCCAAGAGATATGTCCCTTCCCTCCCAAGTTGAAGTTGTGGTTTTGCTCCTGACCATTATATTATTAATCAACATAAAAACAGAGGAAGAAAAAATATGAGCCGTTTTGAACTCCACGAGCATTAAATATACAATGCAGGTAAAATTGTCCGGTAATGGTTTTTGGCTTTAACTTTCATAGTGGGGCCCATCTACACTGTGCTTGAACTGAATTGCAGTGTGTTTGATATACATATTTATTATAGCATATTCGCGGTTTCTTCAAACGTTTTGAATCTAACCTTAGAAAAATCACCCCATGGATGACGTGTTTGGTTATTTTTTTAATATGCAATGTACAAGCGTTTTATACTTCTCTCCCAACACAAAAGTACCTTATTTTTGGTTAAAAAATCTTTATTTATAGTTAAGCTATAATTGATATTATTTAATTTATAATTAATGTAAATAACTTAAAACTCAGCGAGAAAACACGTATGTTGGTAATACCTAGTGAGAAATAGTTCTTATGCAAAATATGATTACACTGAATGCGCACCGATTTGGAACATTGTCCCTTTAGTGTAATTTTCTATACTCAGTTGAGCTTTGTGGGGCTGCGGTGGTGTAGTGGCTAGTCTACTCCCGTTCCACCTAGGCGAACCGGATTCGAATTCCAGTGGGTTCGCTCCTAGATGTTTGCAGGTGGAAATCGTGCTGGGCAATGCCGCTGGTCAGCGGGTTTTCTCGGCGATCTCCCGTTTACCCTACTCTTGCATTCCAGCGCTGCTAATTATTCACCTCACTTCATGGCTCTCAAGACCTCGATGCTAAGAGCTGCCCAAATCTATCCACTCGGTTGATCTTTGTTTGCATGAGGCGGAGGAATACCCTGGAAGTAGAACTTCAACAAGGCTTCGGAAAAGTTGGAAGTAACCATGAATGGACAATAACAAAACTATCAAATGGTTTACAGTGCACATCATATTTACTGAAAGAACAGACAGTTCAAATGAGGGTGGGTAATTTTAAAACGTTATACACATAAGAAAATACCATTTTGGAACCCTCCAAAATAGCTAAAAGTAATTTATCAGTCGGCCATTTCTTAAAATACAGAATGTCAGGTGATTCGTGGCTACGGACGGCACGACACGAATCTGTGAACAAAACCAAGTAGAAAAAATTCTTTGCTGAAAAAGCTCATGATCCATAGTTTATGAGAAATATGACGTTAAAGTTGATAAGCACAGTATACAGCATCAGCATACAAAACGTCGAAACAAAACGTCGAATCGTCATAACAGTTATTCGAAGTTTGCTCCGCCCATAGCAATGCACTTTACCGCACGTTGGATGCAAGCAGCACGCACGGAGCTCGGCCGCCGGATGCACCCATGGCCATTGCCGTGTCCCAGTACTCACTGCGTGTGAACTCCATGGCCTCCCTGGCACTACTCAGTTCAGATCGTTCCCTTACCTTATGCCTTATGACCGACACATTAGCTACAGCATTGCCACATCACCTCACCTTTATATAATTGGAATACTTTATGTGTGTTACAATGGTCTTTGGACTTTTCATGTCGTTTTTATTGTGAACGGTGGGTCTTATGCATTTTTACCAAAGAGTATTCTCTACTCAGTTTTGATCACATATTCGTGTGGTGCAGTCCACACCCGCGAGTTACCTGATATTATGAATACTAATCAGACACCTATAAAACCACCATACGGCCCTGAAGACTTGCCACCAATGAAATGACAGGGCCACCGCTAAGGTCCCATAGTTACATGCAGCATGGAAGAAACACTGCATGGCTGTTTAGTGTCCAGTGTGGCAGAGAAGGGGCCGGTAGTGTCGCCCTTGCCATTTCCATATTTCTGGGCCTTAAGGAAATTAACTTCAGGTGGCTGGCTTATTGTGTAATAAATGTAAATGTGATTTAATTTTATAAGCCTGTTCAATTTATTAAATATAACAATGTATCAGGCACAGCCCTGCTCTTATCAGACTATCAAATTCATCAGTTCCAGTTATTTTCAAATAAAATTGTATGACTTATGATGTATGAGATTATGTTTTATGTTATGTTGAAAATTATTCTGAAAAAAAAAAAAAAAAATGAAACACAAACCAACGAATGTTTTAGCTTTGGTTATAAAAAAATAGTACAGGTAATGAATTTCAAAATTGCTTCATATCTTAATTTTTTAATTGCTTGTGTAACATAATGCTAATTTAACCAATAAAAAATGGGGACAAGAATAAATGCAGTGAAATAAAATCGAACATTTTTGAAGGGCCTACTCTAAACTGCAAACAATAAAAAAGGCTGATATGGCGGGTTAAGTAATCAAAATTAACCAATTACCATTCTCTTCGTTACATGTCTTGGTGAAATATGCCGTCACTTAACATCACTGACAATAGAACAGTTTGGCTTAACACAATTATGTCATACTGGGTTTATTCAGTGAAATCCATACCCATGTCGTTACACTATAGTTGTTTCAGAATTTAAACAGCGACTTTTCTACAAGCAGCAGGCAGCTACTTATAATATCAGCTGTTATTGTATTCGACTTTAGTACGTTTAAATTTTTTATTATAACTTCTAAAAGGTGCTATAGTCCTCAGAAAATTATTTCCTAGCATATTTTGAAGGCAAATATATAGAAAATGGGAAGCAAATCAACCGAAACGCCGCACCGTAAAGAAAACTTCCATGTTAAATGTAAACAATTCATAACTTTACATATTTAAATAAACTATGTAATTAATTTTAACTTAACATTTGACATTGAGTTGTTGATTGAAAAATGTTGTTAATATGGCTGTCCGAGAAGGCAGCGTATATTTGACTTGTATTACATATTTCTCACGTTCGTTGGACTTATGAGTGATTGATTCAATAGTTTTGAACTCCGGATACTGTCGTCAGCTTCGAACAGTGGTCCTGTTTACATAGGTATATTGCCAAATCGACCGAGAGCCGGTAGATAGTTATAAGAAGTAGGCAGTCTTGATCACGTTACCTTCCATTTACAAGCACGGATAAGAATTCTCAATGCTTCCAAATTTATAAACTAGAGAAAGGAACTGCAGACTTTTAAGTCTTGTCAAGCAATAATTACAAAATGCAATTAAATCGTCTCAATTAGTTAGAAACCAATTTATTAATTTTTGTATTATATTAAAAAAAATAAAAATAAAACTCCTTCCTCCATTTCGCACTACAATCTTCGCGCCTCGTTCTGGCCCAGACCTCAGCCCACGTAATCTAGTCCACCGCACGAGCGCTCGGGATTTATTTTTAACCAGCAGCCTTCCTCTCCAGGTGAGTGGTATTTCCGTCGTGGTCGCCCTAACATACGACCACTTGCCCGAGTTTCAACCGCCGTATTCTCTCCTCTCTTCTCCCACTCACATATATCATGAATTTACTACAATCCCCGCAAGGCCGTCAGGTTAGCGAGTCTCGCGGTCCCCGAAAAAAAAAAATTATGTTACTATGGTATATCTTCCTTTTTAGCCTACTTTCCGAAGGAAAGAAAGGCTTATGAGAGCACTTTCCTGTCTGTGTGTGTATGCATTTGTGTGTGTGCGCGTGTGTGTCCCCTCTCCTTTAAATTTCTGAACGCTTCAACCGAATTTCACCAAACATGGTACACATATAATATTTAGTAAGGAAACCTGACTTTTATAGTGTTTGACCACGCTGGGCACTTACTTTCAAAATGGCGCCCACTTAAGATTTTGGGCTATGTGTCATATTTCGGGAACCATCCAACCTACTTAAACCAAATTTTGTGTACTGGCATAGCATCGCGTAAGCATTTAATTTTGAGCTGGATATGTTTGTTGGCCCGCCATTTTGTAAGATAGCACCAATTGAAAGATAAATATTTTACATTATATTTCGAAAACGATTCAACCAATTCTCATCCAATTTTGCACGTAAGCAATACTATGGTAGGCCATGTATACTTAAGTGATTAAACATTCTTAGTTGCTTATTTTCAAAATGGCGGGCATACTATGGTTGTAAGTTTATTGGTATATCTGCCATACCATTTAACCAATTTCGACCAAATTTTGTATAATGAAAGTATCTATTACAAGTATAATATATGCCAACAAATAAGCACTTTTTCGGCCAGTTTGGAAGTAGTGCTATATGAATAAATGATACTATGCCATAACTCGGTAAATAATAAACAAATTACTACCAAATTTCGCAAACAAGTAGTACTGATGCAGATTATGTCAAGTGACATGTGTTAAGCATTCCCGACATTTATTTTCAAAATTGCGTCAATATAGCGATTTTTAGTTTAGAATGCTATATCGTCAAAACCTCGTAATCAATTTCAACTAAACTTTGTATGCTGACAGTAGATATTACAAATATCAACTGTATGTATATAAATAATCATTGTCCGCCATTTTGCAAGATAGCGCCTTGCGAGCAAATTAAATGTTTTTGTGATATCTCGGAAAACCATTGACAGATTTCTTCCAAATTTGGCAAAAAAAAAAAACACTACTGCAGCAGTTGGTGTAGACTGGTATGTTTTATGTAGGCCAGGCACATATTTTCAAAATGGTGGCTATATAAATATTTTAGCTCAGTATATTTTTTTAACGAAACATCCTCCAACTTAATTTTGTATGTAGACAGTACCTATTACAACCATAAAATTTGTCTATGCATAGACGCATTTCTCTGCTATTTTGTAATACAGCCTTACCAATAAAAAATAATCGTTTTATCTCGTGTCTCGAGAATTTTTTTTTTTACAAAATCTTGCGAAAATAATTAACTGTGTTAGGCCATAATAATAAATGCATTTTTTTAAAAGTAGGGCATACTTATTTTCAGAATGGAGGCTATACACTCATTTTAGTTTTGTGGGCAATATCTACTAAGCTATGTCATCTATTCTAAATTAACTTTGTATATTGGCAATATTGGCAGTACACAATCATCGAAGTTGCTACTAAATTACTTTTTTGTCCTTCATTTATGAAGATCGCTACATGAAATTATGGATGTTTTATGGAATGTCTCGAGAAACAATTAACCGATTCTCACCTAATGTTACACTGGAACATTTCAAATAAATTTGTACCAAATTGTGCACACCATAAATACTACGGAAGGCCATGTAAACTTTTTTTAATGGGTCAGACAACGATGTTCAAAATGGCAGCTTCATAAATAATTTAGGTCAGTTTGATATATATTAAACAATTTAACCAAATTCAACAAAAATTTGTACGTATAATCATAGTTCATAGAGCCTCTTTTCTGGCAATTTTGTGCAATAGCATCAAATAATAAAATAATTTTTTTTAATTTCATATCTTAGGGACCAAACAACCCATTTACATCAAATTCTTCACACAAGTAGCGCTACGGCAGGCCATGTAAACTTGCATGTTTTATGTGACTCAGTCACTTATTATTAACCTGATTAAAGCCGAAGTTGATGCTCCGAATCCGACCTCCGTAATGCAGTGGATTGCACGCTAGCTTATAGTAAGAGGTTTTCTGGGTTCAAGTCCCGGGTAAGACACGTGTGTATTTTTAATTGTCTCATTACTGTTTCATAAGTTTATGGTTTTATTTATAATGTTATTGCTTTTAAAGAGAAATCAAGTCCTTCCTACCCACTTAGATTTTAAGAAATTATTTAAAAGTTATTGCACCCATGTTGAGGAAAGTATGCTCATTAGTTATATTAGTAACTTATTTTTTTATACCGCAAGTAGTGTGAGGGTTTTTGATAACACAAAGTAACGAAAATCAATAATTTTCATAAAATAATTTTCAATCAGTTTCTTAGTGGAAATATCATTCTCTAGCAGAGGGTTTTGCCGTCAGTTGTTCAGTCGTGATATTGAAGCTTTCTTTGAGGACAACTGGTGCTAAGAGATTAGCAGGCACAGAAATATGACGGAGGTCCCCTTCAGAAACACAAAGTTGGGGCCCCATTTGTGAGGATGGTATTTGTAACTTGCTAACATTTATGTGAAATGTGTGTAAATAGTTTTTCACAAAGAAGTGTGTGTGTATATATATATATACACAGATATATATATGTATATATATATATATATATATATATATATATATATATAATTATAATGTGACCCTATTTGTAAACACCAGATTCTTCTGAAAGAAATAAAACTGTTTCGTTGTAAATGTGATGAGGTGAAGAGACAGTGTGACAGAATAACACTCACAACCAGGGCCATCTTTGACCATGTAGGGGCCCTTGGGCACATAGAGTTTGAGGCCCTTTTAGAAAGAAAGGAAAAAAAAAAACCGTGAATAGAAACATCAGAATGTACTTTTGATTAGGTAGTGACTTTATTGATTACTATGGTTAGCTTCATACAAATCAAATATCAAATATAAGTGAAGTGATTACTGTTTTGGGAATTGGACTTACGTTGATGTTAAAGGTTTCTTTCGAGATTTCTGTTGTGCAAAATCTTCTATTATGTCCTCAAACAGACTTATTTTTATATTTATGTTATGTCAGGCAGTAACGTGGGCCAGAAGTCACCTCTTTGGGGAGAATTCAGATTAGTGATTTAAAGACTCACTGCATTTTAGAATGATTTAAAAAGTCTGCAGGAGAACTGCACATTTGCTCAGTTGCATTTTCGTAATTGCAGAATATAATAATTTAGGAATGTTTGCTTGGAGACAACAGTTATGTCCTAAAACAGAAAACATCTAACATGCTAAATCATTACCTTTGGTACGAAGTAATATATATTTTATTTTGCTTTCAACAAAAGCAGCTTAAAATACCTTTATTTATTTACTATAGAGGAAGGTAATACGCAAAAAAAAAAAATCTCTAAAAGAAAACATTTATCAACAGCAAACCTATATCTCTGTAATCTTCTCTTTGAATAAAAACAATATTGCGTTACTATAAACAAAACAGCCTCGAAATAGATGGGGTTCTTAACGTACAGAGAATTTATAAGGATATATTTTTTAGAGTGGGCGTGACAGGAAACGAGTGGGCCAATCCCCGAATATAATATATAATATTTTATGTTATTTATAGTTAATTTTATATCGTATTATATTTGTACGTTATATTATAAGATATTTATATTATATTAAATTTTATATCATACATACGTTTATTTTATATTATAACTACATTTTATCAATAAAGTACGTGTTTGAAGTGTATCCTAGCACCGCTTAAACTAGAACAATCCCTGCTTCTCTACGCATTAAATGAGCTATCCAGTGTCGGCCGCAACACTTCGTAGATTTTGTTTCACTCTGACACAAACAAACCTTCCACCAGGCGTAGTTATTTGATATTTTTCCATATCCCGTCACGCCAGCGTGTACCGGCTCAGTGTAGTGGCTACTCCGAAGTGCATCAGTCAACTTAGTTCGCTAAAAGGATTTCAGTGCATCTCAGGGCTGGGCCCCACACGCCTGGGTGACTAGTAAATATTGCCTATTCGCCGTTTCTTCACACGTTTTGAATCAAACCTTTGAAAAAACACCCCGTATATGACGTATTTGGTTGTTTCCTAAATATGTCACGTACCACAAGCGTTTTATACTCACGTTAACATCAACATACATTTTTTTTTGTTAAATTGGACTTTTATTTATATTTCATATATACATTATAATATTCATGCGTTGTCCCTTTGGCGTGATTTTACAGTCTCTGTTTAGCTTTGTTTGCATGAGGTTGAGGAATACCTCAAAATTAGAAGTTTAGTAGGGCTTCAGGAAAGTTGGAAGTAACCGTGAATAGATTATCCAGGAAAGGAGGCTTGCGCCGTGGCATAGCAGGGCTGTGTGGAGGCCATGGTCTCGTTTGGGACCTTGACACACATACCCTGAGTGAGCAGCAATCAGATGTTAAGGTCACAGTAAAACTAGCACAGTAGAGTGAGATGCTGGGGAAAAGATGCGCGACCGTGCGCTCAGGGATTAAACTGCATTAATCAATGGTCGCGGCTTGGGCACAGGAGAATTCATTAAGAAAAGCATGCGTGAAACTGGGAAATGAGATGGCTGGTGCTGTGGAATGGGATTGGCTGGCAGCTCCAGTCAATGAGGAGGCGGCTCAAATAGCTATTTTTTTTTCGCCAGCAGAACACTGAGCACCCTTACCGGTGACAAGCGAACAAACCAAGTTTGTCTGGTTGCCGAACTGCTGTCAATATTCCTACGCTGGCAAAGCGTAGTCCTTCAGAACGTCAGTGGAGTGGAGAGATTTGGGCTGCTTTGAACATCAATGTCTAGACAGTACAGTTATGTTAACAATTCCCTCTTAGCTTCAAGGCCCTCCGGGATTTACATTTCTCTAGCATATATTATATTATTATTACATTTCTCAAATTTAACAATTCAATTTACCTTATCATCATAATCTCATCTTCACTGCCAAGGAGACGTTTTCAACAGCAATTCCATTATGCCTTACTAATTCTGTAAAATTAAAAAATGATACTGTCATTAAACCGTTAAAAGCAGTTAAAACAATTAAGTTAAAAATTCAAAAACTTTGAAAACGCTTGGGAATCTCCATGGGAGGGAGCAGTGACTATTGACTATTGGCCTGGTTGCCCAGATTCCAAGGGGAGCCACGGGGAGGCTGTCACTTGGACCCAGGCTCCCTCCCGTAATTAAAATATACATTCATTAAAAAATCTATAACATATTAAAACAAATAGCAACAAAGTTATGAATACATATTAAATAGGTATATCAATATAAAATAGTTATCAGTAGCTTCACCGTGTGCTTCTTCTATTTCTTCAATACTTCAATCTTCACGCATTCTGCATAATTGTTCTGACATATACATATTCTTCAATCATAAACATATTATATAAAAATAGATTTAAAAAATATAATATACAATAAAATAGTGTACAAGTCAACCAGAATTTCTAAATACATCGTAATTAAAATCCATCTTCCACTTCTTCTTCTACTTCTTTACCTCTTCTTCCACAATTCGTCTTCTTCTATCTCTTCTTCCCATCTTCCTGTAATTAGTATCCATATATAATGCTGTAGTATATCCTATTACCCACTCGCAAAACAGGGTTTTCGCCGTTCTGCTCCAGCCTTGCCAGCAAGCGTGGCGTTCCCGGGGCCCTTGCCCAGTTGCCCCACTGGCCTCACCTGGAGCAGCTATCGGATACTTACCCTTTTCCCCATTTATTACCTAATCCAAGAGGTCATCACTGAATGTTTTAACAATTCTATATATTTTATATACACAATTTTCAATGTCCCTTGTTAGAGGCCATAGTTCACCTTGTTTGCTTAAAACTGTTCTTAAATCTTTTCTCTCTTCATCTAAAATTCTACAATTGTATAAAATATGATATACATCCCGTATATCATTGCCGCATTCGCAGATATGCCGATAATGGGCGAAGTGAGGAGAGTAGGGAGCAGCGCCGGAATACAAAGATGGGGAGAAACGGGATATCCTCTAGAAAACCCGCCGACCAGCGGCATCGTCCGGCCCAATCTCCACGCGCGAAAATCCGGGAGCGTCTTCTGCAGAAATCGAATCCGGTTCGCGTAGGCGAGAGGTGAGTAGTCTAACCACTATAGGACTGTGGTCCCCAGAACACTTAAGGATGCAGAGGTGAAACAGCTGGTTGAACGGCAAACTCCGGCCGCACACGCCAGCAAAATGACGTCACTGAGCAGCACGCCGGAACGCCGCTTGGGTCGCCAACCAGCGCCTGGTAGCTCACTCGCCACCTGGCAGCCCAGCCAGTAAGACATTCTTCACAACCCGCAGTAGCCAATCAGATACAAGGCACGTTCCAGAGCCTCGCACAGCCATTACAGCACACATACTTACGTATGTGTGCTGTAATGATAATTTAAGCTGATTTTGAACACAGAATTCAAAGAATTTTACAAATAGGGAGTTTCGTCAAAACAGTCGGAGTACACGGTAAACTCCAATACTATATAATAGTCTATTCACGGTTAATTCACGATTTTTGAATCAAACCTTTAAAAAATCACCCCACGTATGACGTGCTTGGTTGTTTCACAAATATGTCATGTAACACAATCGTTTTATACTTGTGTTAAAATAAAAAAGTCTTATTTTTAATTAAATAGAACTTTTACTTCTATTGTATCTTGTGTTTGTTAATCTGGGCTACAGAGACGTTGGCGGTTGCCTATGTTTACGCATCAATACATGTACGTCATAGGTATCATGTCTATTTTTGGCAGTATAATTATGGTTTTCAAATGAAATTTTTTTTTCTGTATGTTAATTGTATTATTTTATGCCGGGACACAAACAATTGCACACAAACATCAGGTTGAACGCTTTATATTTCCAATGAATAAACATACAATAACTTCGAAAAACACCCTTGAGCAATCACTTAAAAATTTGCATCATAGCCGAAAACACTACGTTTAGATAATCCTTTACAATAAATTTCTTCAAAAATAACAATTGCTTGAAAAGGAAATAAATATGAATTACAACTTCCAAAAGAACCAGATTTATAAAATTACAAAGTTCAAACTTAGTTTCTTCAATAATGATTAGAACAAATCATTAAGTAGTTGACTAGAATATGACCCCATTTTACTTAATGATCTACCGAAAAGGAGGGCAGCAAGAACCATGCCCATCAAAGCCTCTATTTCCTAAAATTAAAAATATTACCATTAAAACATTACTTTCTGTGGAGGCAGTCATAGACGACCCGGCAAAGCTCAAAACTAACCACATTTAAAACGCATTGTTATATTGCTTGGTTTAGGATATATAACAGATAGATTAAGATAAGGAAATTGGGTTAAGTTTAGAATAAAAGAGTTAATACAATAATTACTAATAGAGACTTTACTTTATACTTGTTGAATAAGTGATACATCGAGTTAAATGGTATTATAGACTTGTCCAACGGTAGAGGTAGAGGGATGGACAGAGGAAAGTGGTTAGGAGGAAGATTACATTGATAGAAGGAGCTCACCCTTAGCCTCGTCCCCTGGAGTCGGTTGACGGACACCGCCCTCTGGTGTCGCTGTGGTCTGGTAGGAAGTTCGGCGAAGACAGCCCCTCTCTAGGTCGCAGACAACTATATTACTCTTCTCGCCCTCCCACGTGTGTATCGACGTACTTCACTCTGATTGGTTCCCGTTGAGTGTCGGAGGCGGGTTTGTTCTAATTACCCCAAATGCCATTAGATCAGCAGGCCACGCGTCCTGTGCGCATTTCCATGCCGGTTGCCGCAATCACTCTCCGTGTGGTGTTTGCACTTCTGTGCCCTCTTTGCGTAATCGTTGTTGCAATCCTCGAAGCGCGTCTCTGGCCTCTTTACTACTTCTGCTTAGCTAGCATTGCTCAACGGGGCCAAGCGTAACAGCATGAACAAATCCCAACGTGAGAGTCGTGGAAATAACTGCCTATTAAAAGGATTAAGGCTTGGGCAGCCAAAAAGGGGACAACACTACATGTTACAACACGGGATAAACCTCATCATGACGTTTTAGTTAGTCCGAAACAAAATTTAGACTGGCAGCCAAAACCACATTTTAGAAAAAAACTTGTAATACTGCTTACCCAATACAAACACAACCATGCCACAGAAAATACCAAAACATTAAAAACAGCCGATAAACACACTGAGCGTTCTCCACGACTCACCGTTTGAATGCCCCAACGCTCAGTGGCTCGAGCAAAGAAGTAGAATTAAGTTATCGACATTACGGCGGCTACGTCCTACTGGGCGAGAAGGTGCGGCGGCTAATCCACTCCGAAGTTGTCTGCAGGCGATACGTTTCAGACGTCGGTGGAGCGAAGAATATGGGAAGCCGCCGCCGATTTATCATCACTGGGGCAAACCCCTCAGCGCGGGGGAAGTACAGGCCTGCGAGGGCCGTCGTCTTCCCAAGCGGTATTCGCGGTTTGGGTCTGGGTTAGGGGCAGCTGACCTGCCCCGCCCAGGCCGTCATTCATTGTTCCAATCTTTTATTTCCCTCACTTATGCCTACAAAAGTGGGGGAAAAGGCTGTGAAATTCCAGATCCCTGCTACAACGGAATTTGGAAAAATACAAGTAGGTCTTCTAAGAAGTTATATAATAAAATAATAAAAACGAGCAAGTTGGTTAAGTAATGAGGAATCTTCCCGTGAAATTAATCGCGGATTATCTGGAAGAAGCGGAGGAGGTTTGGCCTTTCCCTAGATTAGTTATAATAATAATTATGTAAGCGATCATGCAGAGCGAGTTGTTGCAGTGGAGGTGGTACTGTGATTTGTTTTCAGTTGTTGTGGTAGTGATTTTAGGTGCTTGAAAGATGTGAAAGAGGGGAAAAATTAATACAGGTAATCATATTACATTGTTAATAACATTTATAAGTTCTTAAAGTAAGTTAGTTTGCGGAAATTCCGTGTTTCAGATTAAAAGCAGCTATCTATTGAGAAAAATCGTGATTGGCTGAAGCTCGGCCAATGGGCGTGGGTCTTCTGTATAATGTCAAGAGATCGCAGCATAGTTGTTAGTTTTACGCGAGTGGGCGTGGAAATAGTTATATTTTGGTAGATTATACATTTAAAACCAAGGTTGTTTGGTGAATTAATCACAGTAAGTGAGGGAAAACAAGTTAGAGAGGCGTTTGCGGAGCTCAAGGGCGTTATTTTAGCGTGTACGCAGCGAGGCAGCAGGCGAAGTGACGAGTGCGATGCTAGCGCGAACTAGTTTTGTTAGAACGGGTGAATTTTGTGCCGGACCGATCGGAGAATGCGGACGGTCCGCGGAGTTTAGTAGAGTGGGGGTTCTAGATGAGGTTTCGTTTTAGGACGTTTTATTCTTCGGTTTTCGTCAGGGAGATAGTCTCCTAAGAGTTTAATTACGTGATTTTTGTGGGAGAGTAATTTATTGTAATAGCTTATATTTCATTTCAGAAGTTGGGATTTAATAGTCGGTATTTTTTAATGTTCGTGGAGTGTGATATTGGAAGTAAAGGGGCCTGCATTTGCTATGATACGCAAAAATTTATTTTGGATAACTTGAAGGGAATTTAGTAGTGCTTTATTTAGGTTCCCCCATACTTCGTTGCCATATAAAAGGGCTGATCTGACAATCGAAGTTTAAATGAGTAATTATAGATGTCTAGTTAATTTAT
The DNA here is from genome assembly GCA_002778355.1 of Clitarchus hookeri. Classification (NCBI taxonomy): domain Eukaryota; kingdom Metazoa; phylum Arthropoda; class Insecta; order Phasmatodea; family Phasmatidae; genus Clitarchus; species Clitarchus hookeri. The sequence continues at coordinate 94,743 of NQII01006303.1, forward strand.
GGCTTTTTAACATTAGGAATAACTGTGGCAATTTGCCTTTTTAGCTTCTGGTGTATGGTTATTCCAAATTAATTTATTATCAATTATTAAGCCTATATATTTGGCATTTTGTGTAAATGGGATAGGGGTATTTTTTAAAGTTATTTGTCGAGTTGGTTGGACCCGACGACGTTTGGTTAGTAAGAGAGCCTGATATTTAGTTGGGTTTATTTTAATTTCCCATCTTTCTAACCAGTGTTAAAGATCGTTTATTTGTAGTTGTGTTAGCAGAATGGCATAGGGTAGTTTTTTCGTGGGTATATATTACAGTATCGTCCGCATTCATTTGTACTGTGGCGTGAGTTATCGGGATCTCCAAGGTGGCAATATTATATAAGAATGGTGATATTGCGGAGCCTTGTGGGACACCAGCTAATATATTACGGGTAGTGGAGTTGGCATTATATATGCTTACAAAGAATTTTCTATTGTTAAAGTATGAGGCTAAGAGATGGATATAACAGTCGGGGAGTTTAAAGTTGATTAATTTTTGTATTAGGCCAGGTATCCAAACTTTATCAAACGCTTTTGCGATATCTAAAAATATAGCTATTGTGAGTTGATTATTTTTCATGGCTGCTATTCTTTCAGTTGCGAATTTTGTAAGGGCTTGGGTGGTGAAGTGTTGGACCTTAAAACCGAACTGGGTTTCTGGGATTATTGTGTGTAGTTCCGCATGGACTAGGAGTCTAGTTAGTAGGAGTTTTTCAAAAACTTTACTAAGGGAGTTTAGTAGTGAGATAGGCTGCCTATTTTCCGGGATTGAGTGATTTTTACCTGGTTTTGGTATAGTTATTACTTTTTTTTGTGCGCCACGCAATAGGAAAATAATTTAGGTATAAAATTGAATTGAAAAGGGTTAGAATTGCAAAGAGAGCATTTTCTGGAAGGTTTTTAATAATTTTGTACGTGATTTTATTATGTCCGGGTGTTTTTTTTTTTGCGTTCAATGATTTAATGAGGACTAGTAGTTCTTTTAGTGATATTTGCTCTGGTAGTCCACTTTGAATATACTAAAAAAGGCAGTTATATTGTTTTTAACATCTCTGGAAAAATTAGGGTCTCTTAATTCATTATCAGGAGAAAACCGGTTTTCGTAACAGTCGGCTATGGCATTTGATTTGTCCTCGGGGACGTATAGCAGTGTTCCTGCTGGACTTAAAATAGGTTGGGAGGTAGATATTTGTCCTCGGGGACGTATAGCAGTGTTCCTGCTGGACTTAAAATAGGTTGGGAGGTAGATATTTGTCCTCGGGGACGTATAGCAGTGTTCCTGCTGGACTTAAAATAGGTTGGGAGGTAGATATTTGTCCTCGGGGACGTATAGCAGTGTTCCTGCTGGACTTAAAATAGGTTGGGAGGTAGATATTTGTCCTCGGGGACGTATAGCAGTGTTCCTGCTGGACTTAAAATAGGTTGGGAGGTAGATATTTGTCCTCGGGGACGTATAGCAGTGTTCCTGCTGGACTTAAAATAGGTTGGGAGGTAGATATTTGGTATTTCCCGCGGAGATTGTTCGCTGCCCGCCAGAATTATGGGGAATTGTTATTAATTTCTGTTATGAATGTTTCCCATTTATTTATTTTTAGCGCTATAAGTTTGTTATGGAGCTGTTTCTTTAAGTTGTAATATTTTACTTTATCTGCCTGGGTTCTGGTTCTTTGGTAATCTAGGCGTGCGTGGCGTTTTTCCGATAAGAGAATATCTGCTTCGGGAAACGAATGTTTAAAAAATTGACGCCGGTTTAGGGAAGTAGTGTGTTTTTTAGTGGTTTGTGAAAGGGTATTTTGAATTAATTCTGTTGCTGAGCCTATGTGATCTTTAGAGGGAATATTTATTTTGTGTGTGTCAAAAAGTTCTTCTAAATCAATTTTAAAGGCTTCCCAGTTAGTTACTTGGGTTTTAGGAAGGATGGCATTGGGACGTTTTAAGTTGTTAGCTTCCAGATGACAGAGTACCGGTAAATGGTCTGAGTCTAATTCATTGAGGACTTCAAATGTCATATTTTCATTATTTAAGTTAGTCAGCGCTATGTAGAGAATATCTGGTTGGCATTTTGAATTAGTATGGTAAATTGTTGGTTCTGTTGACCCGGTGACTAAATAATTATATTGAATGGAGTGATTTGCAAGAATTCTGCCTCGTTGGTTAATTTCTCTACTGTTCCAGGAAGTATGTTTAGCATTTAAATATCCAGCCAAGAAAAACGGGTGTGGCTAGTTTGTAATTTTAGTTAGGTCATCTGGGAGCAAAGGTTAGCAGGAGGAGTTATAAATTGCATCTAGTGTGATATGGCCTACTATGGTGCGAATATTTATAGATGTGTATTCAATGTGTATTAAATCTGGGTATTGTTGATGTGGTGTTGTATGCGGTTGTCGACTAATATTAGAGTACCACCTCCCTGTCAGTATGGTAAACATTATAATTTTTTATATTAAATGTTTTACTTGGTTTTAAGTGGGTTTCATTAATTAAAGCAATTTCTATTCCATAAGTTTCTAGGATTCTTTCAAGTTCGTAAATTGGGTAAAAAAATACTGTTTGCATTCCAGTAGAGAAGGGAGAGGACAGAGGGACTATCTGTGTTGAACCGATTAATGACTAATCGAGCCCAGAGAAGGTGGTCAAAACCTGCAGGAGCAGGAGGGTTTTTATTTGGGGTTCGGTTGTGGAGTTAGCCAGGATGATGTATGATTTCATGTGAGTCATGAACGCAAGGTAGTTGACTTCCCGAAGGAAGTGCATCAGGTCTCAGAAGTCGGATAGGGTGGAGTTGATATCACCCAGGTCTGGGGTGGCTTGGGGAGGGGGGGGGATTGGATTGCTGAAACTCTTCCCAGGTGTGTGAGGGGTTGTTGGGGTCGACGTGCGTCTTCCGAAATTGGTAGATGTCTGTGATGGTGTAGTGTCGCGCTTCAAGGTCTTCGTTGATGTCTGCTGTTGGGGTGGTTCGTGGGAGCCTGACAACCACCTTCTGGGGTTGTTCTGCTGCAGTGCTGAAGGTGTAATAGTGTGTGTTTGCCATTTTCAGGAAATTCTGAATGGCGCGGTATGCCTGTTCATGTGTGCAGGTAATTTGGAGGCCGGCTTGGACGAGCGAGATTTGTGTTTCGGTGATGTTCATTGACCGGATTTTAGTGATCAGATTGTTGTATGAGGTGATGTCAGGGACAACAACTTTCATTGGTTTGTTGGGGGATCTGTTTGAAGCGCCCTCTGTGTTTGTGGGGTCTGGGGCCACAGATCTGGGTGTTTATGAGTGTGTTGTTTGTGTATTTGCCGTGTTGGCAAATGGCTCAAAGCGGTTTTGAACTGCGATTGGCTTGGGCTGTTGCTCGATGGTGGCTCTGCACACCCTCTTCCTGTGGGTTTCTTGGAGACAAGTCTCGTTCTCCATTTTCTTGTCCAGATTGGCTTTCCGTCGATTTGCCTGAGCCAGCAGCCAAGACTTTGTTTGTTCCTGAGTGAGATTGTTCGGCATGTTCATGCGGAGTGACGTGATTTCTGACGTGTCCATGGTTGTGTCCTGGGACAGAGCATCTGGTTGAGTAAGCGGATGGTGGAAAATAATGGCTCCCCATTCAATTGTGACTGAAACTGCGCCGGGTGGTACGTTTAGAGGGGTGATTATCTCCTTCCCCGAAAGGCCCGCATGACCCTCCCCGAGGCTCGGGTAAGCCAGGATCGAGGTAGAAGGGAACTCCACTAGAAAGGTGTTGTTTGCAATGTTAGTGTGCCTATAATCGCTACAGGAAACAACCACCGCTGACCCACTAGGGGCTGGGCTCGAGATGACCTGGTTAAGGCCGACAGTTGTTTCCTAGTACACCGCGAGTTATGTTGCGTTGTACGGCCGCGCAGTCCACTGGAAGAAGATCCCAAGGAAGCTACCAGTCCGGTGGTCAGCGAGCAAGTCTACGAAGTGATTTTTTTTACATGAATATGGGGAGCCAATACCGTGCAACCACTTAAATAAACTATCAAGCCCCAATAAAAAAGTATTATTCACGAAGGGGGAGGGGAAAGCAAGGAAGGTGAAAAGGAGGGGATCCGAGCCTAGCATAGAGCATACCACCGCGCCGGAGTTGGAGGCGAAGGAAATATCTCGAGCGACGAGCGCTAGCGTCGCCACCCCCACCACAAAACCTATGTCCTGGAGACCAGTCTCTCAAAGTAAAAAATTTCGTCAATACACCTAACACAGTTCACAGAAGATACAGTTAATAGAAAACTCGTAGATAAAGTGAACTAGAAGCCAGAGTGTATAATGAAGAAATCAGTCAGTAGAATGATAGAAACAAATAACACGCAGGTCCAGTCCATAATTCAAGTTTTAACAAGAGGTGTTATGAGTTTCATCTTTAAGTCGCCTCCGGAGACGGTGGGGAGCCAAGAGCCAAGGAGCAACTGAGCGCCAAGAGAGCCAGCCTCTTCTCGGGCACAGAGGAACAGCACCATGCCAACATCAGGGGGGTTGAGGTAGGCCAAACCATCAGAAGCTCGACCTCTTCCATCAGCATTCGTACAACTCCCAAGCAGGTTGACATCTACGTAGGTGGGCTCGGCACGGCTCGGTCGGAAAATGGGAACAAAAACAATAATAAAGAATTTAAAAAGGGAAAACAATAACCTACATAACATGGGAAAAGGGATGAAAATACAAATGTGCGTTTACAAATTCAAATCGAAGGTGACAGCGCTGCAGGTACATACAAATTCCAAACAAAAAACAATTAGGTGCACTGCACATGAGCCTTCAACTGGGAAATATGAGTCTTTCTAAATGAGCGATTTGATGTGGGTGAAACATGGCCCTACAAATGCATGTATTTTAAATGGCCCTAAACATTTGGGAATGAGCTTCCCCATTACATCCCTCCCCATATCCGCCAACATGAAGTTCTTACACAGGATCAGGTCTCCTAACTTGAAATTTACCAGCAACATAGCCTGGCCCATTTTGGCCACCACCTGCAGCCTCGCTACCCCGAGTCTACGATGGACCTCCTCCAGCAGGTGATCACCGTCAGCGTCACCAAGTGGCGAGGGGAAGGGGGGAATATTCCATGTATTAAGTAAGGGATAACTAGAGCACGGCCATGGAAATGGAGGGAAGGTGGATCTCCCATGGAATCATGCAGTGCGCTATTAAATCCTACATTTATAAAATCAAGGTCCTCATCCCACATTGTATGGTCCTGATTGTAGAAAATGGTTAAACATGCCTTCAAGTTTTTATTTAATCTATGTACAGAGGTAAAATGTTTGATAGTCCAGCGAAAATATATATTCTTAAAATTGTTATAAGTAAATTAGATGGCATTATCAGTGACAATCTCAATAGGAGCACTAAACACTTTCCACACCTGATCAGTAAGCATTTCAACTATTGAAGAGGCCTTCATATTACGAAGAGGCAACAAAATGACAAATTTAGTAAAAGCATCCAACAAGATAATAATACATACGAGTACATAGACATTTTTAGATCTAACTGAGGGTCCAAAAATATCGCGGTGTACAATGCTCCAAGGAGTCTGAGGCATCTGTGTCACACCTGCCCGACGTTGGAACGCTGAGCCTGTTTACATTGTTGGCACGTATCACAGGAACGTACACAATCTGAAACGTCACCCCTTAAACTAGGCCAGGCTCAATGTACTGCAGTGTTACTAAAGGTATTACTGACGCCCAAGTGTACACCAAACACTGAATAATGGAAATAAGATAAAACCCTGGGCCTCAACGATTCTAGAATGACTATCTTGCTAGCACGTCCATTTTACCCAGTGAAACAGTGAATATGAATTTCCACTACAGAGGGAAGTGCCGCACCACCACTTAGGTCCGTCTCAACCTGGCTACAGAAGGCATCATTCACCTGAACTTGGCGTAATTTAACAAAGACTTCAAGGAACTTCTGTATATGGTTAAGAGAAGCCTCAGTGTCCGAAACATTTTCCGTCTCAAAGTCTGCCGGATCATACATATTAGGGAGGGTGTCTGCTATCTTATTTCCGGAGCCACGGACATGATGCACCTTAAAACGGAAACATGACAAGCGCAAAACCCAACTACCTAACTTACCCAGCTGCTGAGGGTGATTCAAAACCCAGCTTAGTGCTTGATTATCCGTACACAGGTCGCATTCCTCATGCTCTATATATGATGCAAACTTCTCCAGCCCATAAATGCAAGCCAAGGTTTCCTTTTCATAGATACCTAGCTCGCGTTCCGCCTCAGTAAGACTACGACTGGCGAAAGCAACTGGGGCCAAGTCCAATTCAGTCCGCTGACTCAGGACAGCTCCTAAAGCTAGTGACGACACATCAACCTGCACGACAAAATGGCGGGAAAATTCCGGTATATGTAGTACCGGTGGAGAAGACAACTTCTGCTTCAACATAGAAAACGCCGACTTCTGCTCCTGATCTCACTGGAACTCTACTCCCTTCTTTTTCAAAAGGTTCAAGGGTGCTGCTAATTCTGAGAAGTGCTCAATAAAGCGGGAGTAATAGCCCAATAGACCTAAACACTTTTGAACTTCCTTCAGAGTTTTAGGGCGAGGGAAATTAAATATCGGAACCACTCGATCAGGGTCAATCATCAGTTAACCTTCACAAAGCAGGTAACCCCCAAAATTTTACCTTATCAGATCCCAGGGTGAAGTCATCTGGATTGACCATCAACCCTACTTCCCGCGTCTTAAAAAACACCTGACACAAAGGGGACAGATGGGATTCCAGATCGTCACTGTACACAACGATATCATCAATGTAATTAAATACACACTTAAATTTAAATTCTGACAAAACATGCTCCAATACCCGGGAAAAGGCTTGACTGCCAAAATTGGGAATACGTGTGAATTCAAGCTGGCTTCTTGGCATACTAAAAGCAGTATATTTACTGCAAGAAGGGTCCAACAAACACTAGTGAAAACTATTATTAAGATATAAAATGAAAAACACGCGGGCTTTACCGAGGTGCTGAAGGGCACAATCAATAGTGGGCAACGGAAAAGGGTCTTTGTGAATGTTCTTATTTACCAGTGAGTGATTCACCACCTGACGATACTTGTCGCTGTCCCTCTTGCGCACCGGAAAATCAGGCGAACAATAATCAGACGTCAACGGGACAATAACGCCGGCATCCAGCAACTTATCTATAATCTCAATAAAAGCATGCTTTTGGATGGAGGGGGGGGGGGATTGAAATGTTGGTTGCGCACCGGAATATCATCCGTCAGAGAGAACTTGTACGGAAGTACATCGCATTTCCCAATTCTCGGGGAAATGACGCCTCTAAACTCTTTCCTCAACTGGTCTAGCTGATTTTGAAAACATTCAGATGAGCTATTGGTGCCGTCAAACAAAGGTGGAAATAGTTCCGCGGCGGTGTCCACCTGGAGACCAATCCGGTTGTCCGGAGAAAAGCCAAAGGATAAGTAGAATTCGTCCAGTTTTACCGACGTCCTAGTCTTCCCTACAAACTCAAGACCTAAGATGACGTCGTATGAGAGGTTTGGAAATACCCAAAAAGGAAACGTCCAGGAAAACCTGGCGATCCTAAAATGTAAGGGCACAAGTATGTTGCTCCTAATAACGTTGCCATTAGCCACACACAAACACTTCTCGGCCACACATATGACACGTCCTTTGGAAACGATATTCAATTCCAACAGCTGTTCCAAAAATTTGTTGCTCAAAACACAATGTGTTGCCCCAGTGTCAACTAAAACCGGAAAATTCTTTTCGTCACAGGTGATTAACACCGGACACTTCCTATTGAGCGTGGGACTTTAATTTTTGCCCGACTGGAAAACCCACGCCTAGTTCCAGTCAAACATCGTTTCCCCTCTTGGGACAAGTCCTGCGTAGCTGCCTGTGCTCGCCGCATCGGAAACATTTCCTTTCGGATACCGTACGCCTGTTTTGCTGACAATCACTTGCTACATGTCCCTGGATGGCACAATTGCTACGCCGCACTGATCGACTTCCTGCATAGGAGAAACTTGCCCAGACGACGCGGAGTTACTGTCGCGACCGACTCGTACGGCAGGTGGAAAACACGCACGGTTTTCACTAGCGGCGACAAGATGGCCTTGCACTTCTGCAACTAGTTGGCGTAGCTCGAGAAAATTATGGGGAACAGAGACCAAGGTGCATTGCGCGCGCACGTGTGGAGCCAAGTTATCTATAATTACACTAACCAGTTCACGCTCACACATTTGCAAACACAATGCATCGTGGAGAGCGCATATTGAATCCACAGATTCATACATCGGCTCGCCCAGTCTTTGATATCTATAAATTAAATCTCGTTCACAGTTACGCTTAACGCAAAGCCTCTATGCTTGAAGCCTGCAAAAGTACCTCCTTCCAACGACGTGATTTCTTCATGGAGTAATTGCAGTATGAATCCCTCGCACTTAATGGATATTGCTTTCAAAAGGCTGTCCTCAGAACTAAAACATAAACTGATGTCACAAGTCCACCGCATCTCGCGCAGCTCGGCTACAATCATCGACTCGTAGCTTCAAACTCGAGGTCCCCAAACAGAGCAAACAGTTCTTCCTTTTTGAGTGTTTATATAAATCCAACCTCAGCCATTTCATGCAACTAAATGACAAAGCAGATATGAGGAAAAATATAGCAGAGTTAGCGCAGAAATTACTTGTGCCGGGACACAAATAATTGCACACAAATATCTGGTTGAACACTTTATATTTTGAATAAACATACATAAAATAACTTCGAAAAACACCCTTGAACAATCAATGAAAAATTTGCATCACAGCTAAAAACACTATGTTGAGATAATCCATTTCAATTAATTTCTTCAACAATAACAATTGCTTGAAAAGGAAATAAATATGAATTACAACTTTCAAAAGAACTAGATTTACAAAATTGCAAAGTTCAAACTTGGTTTCTTCAATAATGATTAGATTAAATCATTAAGTAGTTGACTAGAATATGACCCCATTTTACTTAATGATCTACCGAAAAGGAGGGCAGCAAGAACCATTCTTAAAACCAGCGTAAATTTTTCAGTTTTTGACATTTTTTGTTAATGCCAGATATGTTTATGTTTTTTTTTAAGTTGGCAGCTTAGCATGGCGTCAAAAGCAGGGAGGGCCTTTTGAATGCGCCTTTGAGTTGAGCTCTATATTTATCATGCAAAATAGCCAGGAGCAGCTACAGAACAGTTAAAAATCTAATATGAACGAGCTGCAAAACAAATGCACGCAGCTGAGACAGACAGTAGCCAGCCAAGTAACTAGCGTATAAACAGAGTTTCCCTCCGTATCAATCCAGTAGTGAATTAAGGACGTCAGTACAAGAAGGGAGTTGGAATTTATTAAGGAACAAGGCGTGATACAGGCATGTGAGAATGAAGCTCGTTTTACCGACCTCGAAAAACGCACAGACTGTGGGCAAGTACAGAATCAGTAAAAGAGCATGTTGCGGCCCAGCTCGACTCATTCGACAGGCATTTGGAAAGTAAGTTACCAAACATTGAAAAGGCAAGCCATTTGGAAAAGCAAAAGGCCGATGATAAATTGACAAAGGTCGGTGAAAAACTAAATTTTGTTGGGGACCGTATTGATCGAGTCGCAGCTTCAATAAGAGAGCTTAGGCTGACTGAAACAACGCGCAGTGAAATGCAGCCCTCGCATACAGTCACGCCATTGCTGTTAAACACATCTATCTCAACTGCGATTCCTACTGAGGTATTACCACAACAACCTAGCGCACAAGTAAGCCTGCTGTTGCATCACCCGTCTAAATTGTGGGTGGAGCAGGTGGCACGTTTTGAGGGTAGAATCGGTGAAGATCCTATTAATTCCTTAATTAGATTCAAAGAGATTGAGAACATATTTGGCCTTCCTGAGGCAGACATGCTGCGATCCCTTAACCTCAGTTTGCACAGCGTACTACGGGTGGAAGATAAATAGACCCACAATACCACCTACACAGAGGTTGAGGAAAAATTTGTTGCTCATTTCTGGAGTAGAAAAATTTAGGGAAACTTACGGGCACAGTTGCACTATGCAATATTCTTGCCTGGGAAAGGGAAAAAGTTGGAGACACACTTGTCAGAGATATACGAGAGGTCACGACATATGGACTCTCCTATATCTGATGAGGAATTTGTGGCCATGGTACTACACCAGTTACCATACAGGAACCAGACACATTGGACAGGAAGACACCCCCAGTGATTTTGCGTCATTCAGAGAGGTTCTAGTGCCACATGAACAGACAGATAGGCTACAAAGGCAGCAGAGTAACCGATAGTCTGGCCACTCAAGTAATCCAGACCGTATTCCACTTATGTATACAGACAACATTGAACCAGGACAGAGAGGACCACACAGGTTTGACTACCAGCCACGTGTTCAGAGTTACCGAACAGAGCCGTATCGACCAGGGTATCAAGGAGGCTGGGGTGGAAACACACAGACGTGCATAGGTAGAAGCTACAAGCCTATAGGAGGTTATAGAAAAGGATATCGTTTGCGAGGGCATAGGGGCCAGAATAGCGACTCTGATCAATCACACTCTGTTACAGCTGTGCCAGGTAACCAGCCAGATCAGAGAGAAAGGAAGTTTAGAAATCACGACTCTCAACAGGGCAGGACCCTTACAGAGAATACAGGCAGACCTACTCTTTGCACAGCTCAAACGCCACCTAGCGGAGCAAGAGGGAATGCGGATGCACCGCAAATGAGTGCAAACATGGCTCAAGGCACTCCCACACAAAATAACCCGGTTTTTGTTGTACACCCAGGAGGGGGTTATTTTTTCTACCAATATCTACATACACCGGCATTCGTACCCACTTCACCGAGGGGTGCTTGGGGTACCAGTATCGACACAATACAGCAAAACTCAACTAGTCAGAACAGGATGTTAAACTGGTAGAGGTCAGTGAAGAGGAGGACCGATTGCTAACCTGTACGCAGTCTAGTGTACTAGAGGGGTCCACATGTGTTATCAATTATGTGCACAATACTACTGTAAAATCATTTTCTGACCACGAGCCACAGGAGGTAGTAGTACATACAGTGACCTTAAGTGAGATGGAGAGGGAGTTTTTGTTACGTAAGCTGACAGAGGAAATACTAAATTTTCAGGAAACCCTGCGCCCAGAACTCATGTTGACAGTCTGTAATTTGCAAGTGCCAGCTCTATTGGACAGCAGTGCTGAAGTTAGTCGTGTCTCTTAAAGATTTGGTTGAAGCTATTTTGAACACTGATTTTAGATTACCGCTTTTTTCAGTGACAAGTTTGAAAATAGTTGGAGCTACTTCTAAGTTTAGCCCAGTCGTTAATCAACAGGTACTACTAACTATTGAGGGCTAAGGAAAAGTCGTCAAAACAGTGGCAGCTCCTGTCATTAAAGGCTTTGGAAAATCACTGATATTGGGAGCTGAATTTTTGACAAAGTGCAAAATTAGCCTACGTTTTGGAGGTCGGCTTGTGAGTACTCAAGAGGATGACCTAAGCACAGTCACATCACCAGAAGTATGAAAATTCTCAGATAAATTTGTGTGCTCGCTGAGAGGTGAAATTAGTCCTGCAAATAAATATTATGTACTTCAGTTTTAGCCTTACCAGACGACATATATCAGGCAGTGGCTAGTGTTGATGCTATCACTCTAAATCAAAAGCAGATGTTATAACGATTGCTCTCTGCACATGCTCCTATCTTTTCGGAGAAACCAGGCAGGAATAAGCTGTTCCAGGCAGATATACAAGGTTTACCAGGAGAGCCATTTCACAGCAAGTCATACCCTATCCCCGCAAAATATTTGGCCGAGGCACATGAGTATTTGAATCTTATGTTGGATTGGAAATTTATCAGGCGCGACACCAGTCTTTATTGCAGTCCTATGGTTTGTGTCCGGAAGAAGGATGGCACTGTATGGCTTTATTTGAATGGCCAGTCTATTATCAAAATCAAGAGCAGGGAAGGTCCAACACCTACTGCGGAACTTTTAAGGTCATGTTCCAGAGTCAAGTACATGACTACAAAAAATTTGATACATGGTTATTGGCAGATACCATTAATGGAGAGCTCAAGCCAATACACAGGTTTTTTTGTTCAGAAATCAGCAATACATTTTTGAAGTTTTGCTGTTTGGTCTTTGTAATGCGGCGGCTCAGTTTACGCACTGCATGCATGTGACCTTGGGAGAAGACTCCTCTACTTTCGCCAGGTCCTATGTGGACGATATTCTAATCGTGTCCAATACGTTTGAGGAGCATTTAAAACACACTGATACAATACTTTCAAAATTAGCTACAGCAGGTATGACAGTAAAGCGTCGCAAGTCTCTAGTTTGCAGGGAGGAAGTGCTATTCCTTGGCCATATTTTAATGCCAGAAGGGATAAGAACGTCACCTGAAAAATTGACTACTCTAACAAACTTTCCCACATCATGTAATTTAAAACAGCTGAAAACTTGTCTGAGTGTGGTAGGATTTTACCATAATTATTCTGACAAACTGGCCAGTAATGCCTTGCCTCTATTTTAACTGTTTAATAAAGGCACCTGGATTTGGACTGAAACTCACCAGCAAGCTGTCGAGGCAGTTAAACAATTATTTTTGGACGAGAATGTGATTCACCATCCCATGATTGGCGTGACATACTATCTGTATACCGATGCATCAGCATATGTCTTAGGGGCTAAGCTTGCACAGCTCGACAGCGAAGGAAATGAGAAGACTGTAGCTGTGGCTAGCAGGATGCTGAGAAAATCGGAACAGAACTACACAGTTACTGAGTAGGAGATACTAGGAGTAGTTTGGGCCTTACAGAAATATATAAACCTACTCCTTGGAGAGAAAATTGTGCTTCAAAATGACCACTAGGCCCTACTCAGTTTGGAGACAGGCCAAATCTTCAGTAGCCGTTTAACAAGATTGCCACTCGTAATACAGGAACCGATATTAATTTTCAACACAATAAAGGGTCTAACAATCTAGCCGCAGACTGCCTAAGTCACATACCAGACGACGAGCCTGCACACATCGACAAGAAGACTGAAGAGTTTGTTGTTGCTCCTGTTACGACTCAAGTAGATCATGTAGTTAACTGGCATAGAAATTTCAGCTATGTTTTTGAAGAGCAGCAGGCCGACGAATTTGGCAAAACTATTTTGGATAAACTTAGCCAGCTAGCGCCAGAACATGAGGTACATAGAATTTACGGTGTCAGCCAAGATGGTTTATTATTTTATCATAATGCATCTAAGGGCAAATTGGAAGACGAGTGGAAGCTAGTGGTTCCAGGTAAATTGCAGCAAAATTTTGTATTGGACACTCACGCTATGTTAGGCCATAGTGGCATCAAAAACGTATATGAAGCACTTAAGAGGCAATTTTAAAGGAATGCAACAATCTGTTACTCTCAATGTGCGTTCGTGTGATGTACGCCAAAGATGTAAGCACGCCCAAGAAAATTTATCAGGAGAAGTGCAGCCAATTATTTCTCAACTGCCTCTGGATTTAATATCCGTTGATTTGTTTGGCCCACTCCCTCAGTCAAAAGGTTGTGGTACCCGTATTTTTGTCATAATGAATGTGTTTTCAAAATTAACGAAACTCTATGCCATATTCAAGGCTAATGCACAAACGGTATTGTCCAAGCTAAAATCATTTGTGGAAGAGGTTGGGCAGCCGAAGTGCGTGTTATCAGACAAAGGAACGCAGTTTACCAGCCAGGTCTGGCAAGAGGGTGCAAATAAGTTAAGTATTTTGCCCACAACAGTCACAGTAAGAAACCCACAAAGCAACCAAGTTGAGCAGCGTATGAAGTCGCTTGGAAATATGTTATGAAATTATTGACTTGAACACCAACAGAGCTGGAGAGACAGATTACCGCTAGTGGAATACATAATGAATAACACGGTGCATGAGTCTACTAATTTCACCCCATGGAGATTTTTACTGGCCGACGATATAGTATATTTGATCCCAGTAAGCTATCAGTGTCTCCAGAGATGGTAGAAGAGACACAGATGGAAGAGAGATCCTTAACGAATGAACTAAGAGCTTTGGTGGAGCAACATCAGTAGTATATAAAAGTGGACTTTGAGGCATTGGCGTCGGGCGTCGGAGATCAGAGTTGTTCATGCTCTGTTATGCCGGTCCCCTGGCGGCCATTTCTCCCTAAAATTTCCCTTTTTCCTTTAAAATATACTACATTTTCCTCAAAATTTTCCTTTTCCCACAACATTTTTTTCCCACTTAAAAAATTCCAGTTTTCCCCTCAAAAAAGCAGTGATCCCCAGCTGGAAAACGATCTCCCGAAAGGCAATTTTCAATCCATCGGGCAGATTTGAGGGGATCGTTTTCGAGGGCATACCAATGGTGGCCATGTTGGTATTATAGCCATAGGGCATGCCAAATCGATACAAGGGGTCCAGGGTCTGGAGTCAAACCTAACCATCAGCCATCTCGGTTCTGTCAGCCATCTTGTCTGCCATGTTAGGTCCAGGTGACCTTGATCTTTGAACTTGACAGCAGTGACCTTTGACATTAAACCCAAAAATTCCCAAAAAATCCTTAAATATTTATAAAAAATTATCTAAAATTTTTTTTTTTAATGTTTGAGCTTGGTGGGGACAAGGGACTGGAACCGACCAGCCTCCATGTTATGATGTCACCCTACTGCCATGTTGGACTCAAGTGACCTTGACCCAAACCTTAGTACTATAACCGTGACCTTGGATGACTTTGAAAACAAAAACTCGAGAAAAATTGTGAACATTTAATAAATTCATAAAAGTCAGTTAGCATATTGCATTACTGACTACTACCACATTTGATACAGGTTACCTTGATCTTTGACCTTGATCGCAATGACCTTTTACCTTAACCCCAAAAAATTGTCAAAAATTCCAAAAAATTACTAGGAATTTATAAAAAAATTAATAAAAATTATTTGAAATTATTATTTTTTAATAATTTAAAAACTTACATTTCCGGAGGTTTCCCACAGCACCATTCCCAGCAGACGACTGAC